>VSMD01127821.1:0-51817 GCA_008750895.1 Mirza zaza
TAGTGATGATGGGTGTGGCTATGAAAATCAGCCCTAGTGATGACGGGCGTGGCTATGAAAATCAGCCCTAGTGATGGGGGTGGCTATGAAAATCAGCCCTAGTGGTGGGCGTGGCTATGAAAATCAGCCCTAGTGATGGGCGTGGCTATGAAAATCAGCCCTAGTGATGATGGGTGTGGCTATGAAAATCAGCCCTAGTGACGGGCGTGGCTATGAAAATCAGCCCTAGTGGTGGGCGTGGCTATGAAAATCAGCCCTAGTGACGGGCGTGGCTGCGCAGCGCATCTGCACAACCCATGCGTGTCGTCGCGGAGCGGGAAAGGACACGAGCAGCCCTTCTCATCCGCCCCGTGAGAGCTCTAGTGCTCCACAGGAGAGATCGGGGCCGGTGGTTCTAAAGGAAATAGAGTTGCAAGACATTCAGGATGGGATTCGGGGTCTGGAGAGTGAGGATGATGTTCCAGAAGAAGACGACTTCACTCTGTTTGAAGCAATGGAGATGGTTGTACTGTCCTTGAAAAAAAATAACACATCCCCTGAGAATAAGCCCTAGGGTGTCTTCTTGAGGGAAAATAAATATAAGACCCTGTCGTATTTTCGGGGAGACGCGGTGCACACAGCCTGCGTCTCTGATGTTCTTTTCCTGGTCGCTTGTTTAGACCTCGGGGTTCATTTCCCCGCAGGACTCTCCGCGCTCTTCTTCTCGGAGCCTCGTGTGGCCCACACAGCAGGCATGCGCCACCATGCCCGGCTAATTTTTTCTATATATATTTTTAGTTGTCCATTAATTTCTTTCCATTTATAGTAGAGACGGGGGTCTCGCTCTCGCTCAGGCTGGTCTCGAACTCCTGACCTCGAGCGATCCTCCCGCCTCGGCCTCCCAGAGTGCTGGGGTGACAGGCGTGAGCCACCGTGCCCGGCCCGTCGCCTCCTCCTTTGATTCCTTCCTTCCGCCTCGGCCCCGGCCGTTCTGCCGCTCTCTGCCTGGGCACGGGGCTATGCCCCGTGGCGTCTGCCCTCCAAAATATTTGGCGTCTCCTCCTCCTTTCACTCCTGGTCTCTCCTCTCTCTCTCCCAGTGGAGCTTGCTCAGAGGGGAAGTGAGCCCAGGGCCGACACCCCAGCCTTCCAACTGCCCCGGTGGGAGGGCTGGGCTCGAAGCCTGCTCGGAGGAGCCGATCGTAAGGCCGGCCCTCACGAAGCGCGCGCCAGCCCCGCGGCAAATGCGTCGTATGCGTTGTTTCGCTCACTCCACCTCTCACGCTGCGGCGAGTAGGTGTCTTTGTGCCCATTTTGCAGGGGAGGAGACCGAGGCTCACACAGAGGTTAATATACTTAGATGACTTGCCCAAGGAGTCACAGAGCTGGGATTCGAACCCAGGGCCTTTCTGTCTCCGGAGGCTCCCACCTACCGCTCTTGAAGTTTCTCGGATCCCAAGCCGGGAACTCTGGGTTCTGAGAACTTCTTGCTAACAAGAAGTGTTGGGAGCAGGGAGCTGGCTGTTCACCCCCACCCACGGAGGGGGTACCGAGAGCCCGCAGAGCTGTGACACAGCCGTGTCACTTCTCAAGTCTTCTTTCCGCCCTCCTGACAGTAAACCGGCAATAACTGGGTTTTCGCTGTGCAAGAGAAATGCTAATTACAGTCATTGATAGATAAATACACCATGGCACCATGACGATGGCGTGAGCCATGTTTCCCTGAAAATAAGACGGGGTCTTATATTTATTTTTCCTCGAGAAGACACCCTAGGGCTTATTCTCAGGGGATGTGTTATTGTTTTTTAAGTACGGTACAACCATCTACATTGATTCCAATAGAGTGAAGTCGTCTTCTTCTGGAACATCATCCTCACTCTCCAGACCCCGAATCCCATCCTGAATGTCTTGCTATTCTGTTTCCTTTAGAACCACCGGCCCCGATCTCTCCTGTGGAGCACTAGAGCTCTCACGGGGCGGATGAGAAGGGCTGCTCGTGTTCTTTCCCGCTCCGCGACGACACGCATGGGTTGTGCAGATGTGCTGCGCAGCCACGCCTGTCACTAGGGCTGATTTTCATAGCCACGCCCGTCACTAGGGCTGATTTTCATAGCCACGCCCGCCACTAGGGCTGATTTTCGGGGTGGGGCTTCTACGGCGCACGTGCTCAGACATCCTGCTGGGGTTCATTTCATGGGGAGGTCGTATTTTTGGGGAAACACTGTAGATAGCTACAGCCAATGGCAGAGGACGCAGGGAAACAGAGGTTACCTGTTCCCAGGAGAACAGGAGACAAGTTTGGGGAGCAGCCCCTCGCACGGGTGCTGTGTTAGCATAATAGAAGCAGGGCTAAGCCCTGGATTCACAGGGTCATGCCCAAATTCTTGGAATTCCGAGTCTACAAAGCCCTTCTATAAAGGTCCTGTGGTCTCTTCTTAGGCGTGCTCAAGCCAAGTGGCTTCAGTACAACCCACATTTTACACATTCTGGACAACCCATGACACCCCACAAACGTTTGGGAGACGCTAATCACGGCAATTTGCGTGCCTGCACTGTTTTACCCGTACGAAACTCCTCTTTGGTTCAGGTTTCCCTCTTTCCTATATTTCGGTGAATTTTTTCTTGACCTCGGAGGGTTTATTAATTTTCCTGGTTTTGCCAAGGCGACTCCAAAAGGAAATCTCTAGAAATGGCACCTGTTAACAGGTTTAGGATCGAGGTTGCATGGATCTCGGGCTCAGGTTGAAAAAACAGATGCCGCGTCAGATGAAATGGAAGTGCCCATGCCTTCATCCAGGGCAGGCAGCCTAACCCAGAAAGTGATCAAGGAAACCTCTTAGAAAAACACTCTTGAGCCAAATTAAAAGGGACGCGGAGTGGGTGATTTTATTTTGGTCATAGTGCCTGCTGCAGCTGTGCAAACCCAGCTAATGAGACGGTGACGTAATCTCCCGTTGCAAAAGAATGAAGTGATTTCCCACGAGATTAAGCTTGAACTTCCCGACCCTGTGTTTGAGGTGTAGATGGTTCCTCTGTTCCGCCCCAAACTCTAGGATAATTATTAGAGTTATTAGATATTAGAATTTCTGAATCAAATGACGTCATAGAGTCAGCTCAATCCTTTTAAGATTCACAATCCTTTAAAAATGTTGCCTTAAATGTTGGTATTATGGTCCAATAACCTATAAGCTGCCCATTGGTAGGATTCTTAATGTCTGGAAGGTCTCGTAATGTGTCTTTTTTTTTTTTTTGAGACAGAGTCTCACTCTGTTGCCCGGGCTAGAGTGCCGTGGCGTCAGCCTCGCTCACAGCAACCTCAAACTCCTGGGCTCCGGCAATCCTCCTGCCTCAGCCTCCCTCCCAAGTAGCTGGGACTACAGGCATGCGCCACCACTCCCGGCTCATTTTTTTTTTTTTTCTATATGTATTAGTTGGCCAATTAATTTTTTTTGTATTTATAGCAGAGACAGGATCTCACTCTTGCTCAGGCTGGTCTCGAACTCCTGACCTTGAGCGATCCTCCCGCCTCGGCCTCCCAGAGTGCTGGGATGACAGGCGTGAGCCACCGCGCCCAGCCGGCCAGTAATGTGTCTTTTGTAGCAGTTATTCTTGGCACGGTGCTCCTTGGAGACATGTAGTATGGGCTGTTGGTAGACTCTGCATGAAACAGAACCTCTGTCTCCCAGACTAGGGGTTTAAGATGTTTTTTTTAAAAAAAGTTGCAGGTAGAAGAAAAAAAAATGCCTTCACCTTGCATTTTATAACCATTGAACAACAGTCGAGAGGCTATCACATACAGGACGTTAGGGATATGAAGAGTTATCAAATGCAGTGCGCACTTGAAACAGAATATCAACATCCTTCCTGAATGTCTCCACAATTGTTCCTTTAAGGAATCTACCGTGTTTCCCCGAAAATAAGACAGGGTCTTCTATTTATTTTTACTCAAGAAGACACCCCAGGGCTTATTTTCAGGGGATGTGTTGTTTTTCCCTCGAAGCCTCAGCTTGCAGCACGCACAGGATGGCCGGGACCCGCCAGGGGGAGCCGAGCTTGTTGGTGGGGCTGCCCGCACCTTTCCGGGCACCTCTGGGGTAGCAGCTGTCACGACGGGGCAGATGAGAAGGGCTGCTCATGTTCTTTCCCGCTCCGCGACGACACGCATGGGTCGTGCAGATGCGCTGCGCAGCCACGCCCGTCACTAGGGCTGATTTTCGGGGTGGGGTTTCTATGGCGCACGTGCTTAGACATCCTGCTGGGGCTTGTTTTATGGGGAGGTCTTATTTTCGGGGAAACACGGTACTTTCAGAACAACCTGTTCTGCAAAGACTGCAGTCTACCCCATCACCAGGATGCTCACCGGATTTTAATTTTTTTTTTTTTTTTTGAGACAGAGTCTCACTTTATTGCCCAGGCTAGAGTGAGTGCCGAGGCATCAGCCTCGCTCACAGCAACCTCAAACTCCTGGGCTCAAGCGATCCTCCTGCCTCAGCCTCCCAAGTAGCTGGGACTACAGGCATGCGCCACCATGCCTGGTTAATTTTTTCTATATATATTTTAGTTGGCCAATTAATTTCTTTCTATTTATAGTAGAGATGGGGTCTCGCTCTTGCTCAGGCTGGTCTCGAACTCCTGAGCTCAAAGGATCCGCCCACCTCGGCCTCCCAGAGAGCTAGGATTACAGGCTTGAGCCACCGCGCCCGGCCCGGATTTTAATTTTATAAGTTGCCTTTCTCATTTCTCTTCACCCCGAATCAGTATTTCCTGAAGACCAAGGAGTTATAGTTCTTTCTCTTGCCTTCCCTTGCTTGTATCATTTTTTTTTTTTTTACATAATTTCAACCTTTACCTTGAACATCTTTTGCTCAAATATCTTTTGTAACTAGGGAATCGTGGTCAGCCTTGTTTTTCAGAATACGATTGGTTAACGTCTTATTAAACATATTCTCCCCCCCCCCCTTTTCTTTCTTTTCTTTTTTTTTTAAAGTGAAGTTCAGCCACATTTAACAAGCCACTCTCCTCCAAGAACGAAGAGGCTCTGGAGGTAGAATTTGTCTTGGCAAGTCACTTGCAGAGATAGACGTTGGTCTCTAAACTTAGCACGTCCCCTGCAGGGAGGCCTAGCCTTAGCCAGGAGGATTGGCAGCCGGCCGCACCTGGCTTGTAACACCTGGCTGCAGTTCTAGACAATTCCCTCCCGACCCCAGTCCAGCTCACGGCCTTGCCTTTTCCCCCTTGAAGCACCTCCCAGTCTCCACCCCTTTCTCCCCTCCAGCTTTTCCAGATTCCGGAACTTCACCTGCCTGGGACAAACTCCATGTCGGCAAAGCTCCTTACTCAGGGGCGCGAAGGCTGATTGATAGATGGCTGGGATTTACTGCATGCTTTCAAAGCACCGCTTTTCCTACCCAGCGATTTAGCTGCAGCCCTGGATGGAGGCGATTTGTGTGATCCATCTCGCTTGACTCCTCACTTGACATTCTGCCTTTTTTTTTTTTTTTTTTCCGTGACAGGTTGCTGAACGCTATAAAGCCAGGACTTGTTAGAAAGATCAATAGATTGCCTACGCCCATTGCAGGATTGGTGAGTATACGGAATTGAGATTTATTTTCCAATATTCCTCTGCTCCAACCCAAGGGTCATGACAGTACCATTTATCAACGGTCCTTCCCCGCAAAACGTGTTTCACTTGAATGAGAAGGCATCGAATCCATTAGACTAAGAGTCACTTAAAAATGAGAGATTACAATGATACACGAGTGGCATCTTAATCTTTATGTTTTTTTTTTTTTCCCCATGAGTGATAAAGACCTTCCTTTCTTAAAGAGGTAAATTTGTTTTGGGCTGGACAGGCTGATAATTAGGTTGACCCCCCCGCCGCCCCCCCCCCCCCCGCGCCCCCCGGGAAGAATCTGATTTTAATTACAGTTTTCTCTCATTTCAGTTCTCCCTGGAGTGGAGGGGAGGGTGGGTGGAGAGAAAGGGAATTCCAAGAGAAAGCAGCACTTCCGTAATAAATTTGCTGTCTGCAACATTAAAAAAAAAATCCACGTGGGTTGAAATACCACATCTGTAGACCCGGCTATTTCGAAGACATAATTGGGGCACTCAGGTGATCTCCTGTGGTCTGGAGAGCTGTTTAATCAGAGCCCGTGCGAGCCCTTCCGAGCCTGCCTGCCTACGGTCCATAAAAACTCACATGTTCACGTGTGGTCCGAAGCAGGGTATTTTTCATGCGCCGGCGTGTTCCGTAACTCTCTCGGCAAGTAATTTTAACGGTTGAATCGATGTCGCCCTTTGTGTAGAAAAAGGAAGAGGTGGAAGATGAGGGAGAGAACCAAATCTCAGCTCTGGAAGGCATTTGGCAAATGCACACACGTGTGCACACGCACACGCACTGCACACACAAAAAGCTGAGGACGTATGCGGCCCGGTGATAATTCCCCAATTGTTTCCATTGTGGTCGGCTTCCGTGCAACGCGCTTTTGCAGAAAGCAATGAGAAAAATGCCAAGAATTCAGGCAGGATCCTACGGAGCCTTTGCCGATTGTTGTTGCAGAGTTTCTCAGCCGTATCACGATGACTGATTGAAATTCGATGTGACAAAAAAGCAATTGTGTTTGAGGGCTGTGCAGGTCCTGGTAGGAAGGTTCACGGTCTCAGCAAGTTTGATGAAAATAGATGTTTTCTTGAAGCATTGCTCTTGCCGCGGATGCATTTTTATTTCTCGTGGTGGTGGGTAGTGAGTTGGTGATTGGGTCGTTAAAAAAAGCCTTCCGATGTTGTTTGTCAGAGTTACGTAGCTGCGTTAATACAGACGTCAATAAATTTGGAAGGAACAGATTCGAATCACCTTACCAAATAAATAATCAACGTACGGGTATTTTCTATGTTATACATGTTCATATGTGCATGTTTCGATTATCTTTAAAACTTTTTATTAAATTCACCACGTTAAAGACATAGTTTTAGTGATCCCAACAAATTAACAGTTCGGCCCCAAGCCTGTGGCATCCCCCTGACCACAAAGTACTGGGGTTTTAATGTCATAGAAAGAAAGACTTGCAGCATAAAAGTTAAGAAAACTTTTTTCCAGGGAAGGCCGGGCGCTCGGTGGCTCGCGCCTGTCATCCCAGCACTCTGGGAGGCCGAGGAGGGCGGATCGTCGAGGTCAGGAGTTCGAAACCAGCCTGAGCAAGAGCGAGACCCCGTCTCTACTATAAAATAGAAAGAAATGAATTGGCCAACTAAAAATATATATATATACATACAAAAAAATCAGCCGGGCGTGGTGGCGTGTGCCTGTAGTCCCAGCTACTCGGGAGGAGGCTGAGGCAGGAGGATCCCTTGAGCCCAGGAGTCTGAGGTTGCTGTGAGCTAGGCTGACGCCACGGCACTCACTCTAGCCCAGGCGACAGAGCGAGACTCTGTCTCAAAAATAAAATAAAATAAAAAGATCCCATTCCATCCCCCAAAGCCTGGAAAACTCTGATAGATTTAAAGGAGGCTAAGGCAATATGACAGCCAGATGCAGCGTATGATCCCTGATGGAGAAGAGAACCACCACAATAGACATCACGGAGATAGTCGGGGGAATTTAAATATGAGTCTCATATCAGACAGTGGTCTTCTCTCAGTGCTGGCGTCCAGCACGTGCGTATAGCAGAGGACTCTCGCTCCTGGGAGGAACATACGCTGGTGCGTTTGGAGATGAAGTGCCGTGATGGATGCGACCAATGCCCAAAACGTCCAGCCCAGAGGCCCGTCCGTGCGATGCACAAAATTTTATACGCTCGTGGAGACAGAGAGAAGACGGAAGAAAACGTGGCAAAAAAACGCCGGGTCTAGATAGAGCGTACGCAGCTGCCGTCAGTGCCAGGCAGCTGGTACTGAATTTTGGTAGGTCTGAAATTTTCCGACGTGAAAAGTTGGGGATTAAAATAAATTAATTCTTTATTATTATTATTATTTTTTTTTTGGAGGGGGAGTGAGAGAGCCTCGAATGAAGTGGAGGTTTGAAGATGACAGGGGCCCTGCCGGGGGACAGGGACCCACTCTGTGTGAGTGCGTGTTTGGCGTGACGCTTTTCTTCCCCCTGCTGTGCGTGTGACGGCCGGGGAAGGGCGGATGGAGAATCCCCCAGATGCTTCTAGAGACTTCTGTGTTGGCGTCTGCGCTCTGTCGGGGAGTTTGTCAGGCCGTGGGTCACGTGTGGGTCAGGGAGTCCAGGGTCCCAGGGCCCGAGGAGACCTGCAACGTGCGGCCGCAGGAGGCGTTTCCCGTGCCCGGGACCCCAGGTCTGTGTGTCTTCCTGGCCTGGCGCCCGGGAGGCCAACCCAGGACGGTGGCCCGGCTGCTCGGCTTGAAGATAAACAGGAGGGCGTGTTTTTGCGTGGCCATTCTCCAATCGCAAGCACGGGGAGACTTAGAGAGGCACGCGTAGGCGTGTTTCGGCCCCTGCGTTTAAGCCACGGTTACGGGGGATTTGGGGGCGAAGGCGTTAAAACAAAGTCGTCATGACGCGGAAAATGGCGGCCGCTTGCCGCCTCCCTGTCGCTCTGCATCTCCGCAGGCGAGCTGCCTATTTCCGGCCACGCTGCTTGCGTGATCCTGATTGGGTAATTTTTGAATCCCGCTGTTTTTGATTGGATGTTAAAGCTTGTTGTTGATCGGTCGTTAAAGCTTGTTGTTGATCAGTCGTTAAAGCTTGTTGTTGATCGGTCGTTAAAGCTTGTTGTTGATCGGTCATTAAAGCTTGTTGTTGATCGGTCGTTAAAGCTTGTTGTTGATCGGTCGTTAAAGCTTGTTGTTGATTGGATGTTAAAGCTTGTTGTTGATCGGTCGTTAAAGCTTGTTGTTGATCGGACGTTAAAGCTTGTTGTCGATTGGACGTTAAAGCTTGTTGTTGATCGGATGTTAAAGCTTGTTGATTGGGTGTTAAAGCTTGTTGTTGATCGGATGTTAAAGCTTGTTGTTAATCGGACGTTAAAGCTTGTTGTTAATCGGACGTTAAAGCTTGTTGTTGATCGGACGTTAAAGCTTGTTGTCGATTGGACGTTAAAGCTTGTTGTTGATCGGATGTTAAAGCTTGTTGATTGGGTGTTAAAGCTTGTTGTTGATCGGATGTTAAAGCTTGTTGTTAATCGGACGTTAAAGCTTGTTGTTAATCGGACGTTAAAGCTTGTTGTTGATCGGACGTTAAAGCTTGTTGTCGATTGGACGTTAAAGCTTGTTGTTGATCGGATGTTAAAGCTTGTTGATTGGGTGTTAAAGCTTGTTGTTGATCGGATGTTAAAGCTTGTTGTTAATCGGACGTTAAAGCTTGTTGATTGGATGTTGAAGCTTGTTGTTGATTGAAAGTTAAAGCTTGTCGTTGATTGGATGTTAAAGCTTGTTGTTGATTGGAAGTTAAAGCTTGTTGTTGATTGGATGTTAAAGCTTGTTGTTGATTGGAAGTTAAAGCTTGTTGATTGGAAGTTGAATCTTGTTGTTGATTGATTGGATGTTAAGGCTTGTAGTTGATTGGATGTTAAAGCTTGTTGTTGATTGGAAGTTAAAGCCTGTAGTTGGTTGGACGCTTTCTGAGCCCTACCAAGGGTATAAGAGCAGGAGGAGCACAAGGAAGGGGAGCAGAAAGAGTCGGAAGATCGGAAGACGGGAAGAGAGCTGTAACACTAGGTGTGCCGAGCCTGCCAGAGGAATAAGGACCGTTCTCCGACTCTTCGTGTGCCGCTCAGTTCTTTCCCGGGTCAAGAGCTGTGCCACTAGCTGTACACGTTGCCGCAACAGTTGGAAATCGTTTCCCGGCAAGAACGCAGAGCTCGCCGTCTGCATCTCTTTGGCGACGATTGCTGACATGGGAAGCCGTGGTGGTGACTGCCGGCAGATGCTTGCATTCTTTTTTAGGCGTGAGTGACGCTGGCAGCTGTAGCCATGAGAGAAAGACCTCAAATGTAGGTCCCGGCACACCACGGGCTTCTAAAACTGCTGCCTTTCAGCCTGCCCCCTTGCTAGCGTTGCAGACTTCAAGCCACGCCCTGAAACTCAGTGGGCATCAGGGGGCACCTGGAACGTCCTGTCTCAGCCCCAGGGAACTTTGGGCTTCGTGCAAAAGCCGCGGATGTATGGAATCCTTGCTCACCACGGGACTTCGGGGATTAAGCTTTTTCTTGCCCTGATTTGAACTCTTGACAACCAGAGTGTGTGTGTGTGCGTGTGTGCATGTGTGTGCATGTGTGTGCGTGTGCACAGGTACACGTGTGAAGCGTGTTTGGAAACAGAGGCTAGGTGGGGTTCTGCCCCGGAGTGCCAGACCTTCCCGGAGCTGTCATGAAGTATCCGCTTGATCTTTCCTGTGAACCCAGGAGGATGAAAGTGATCTGAGAAAAGGAGAATTTTACAGAGGAAGGACATCCTAGATATGCTTGTTTAACAGACGAGGACACATGGACCTGTAAAGGGAAGAGTTTTTTTTTTTTTGCCCAAAATTAGACAAACAGTAAAAGCCGAGATGAATCTCATGCCCTGGCTACACTTCTCCGTGGTCGATACTTAACCTCATCTTCCCAGCTGAAGATGAGACACCTGCTAATGACCAGTTATCTTGCCTCTTGTGAAAAGGAGAGGCAGGCAGACTCATTTTTAACTTCATCTTTTTATTTTCTTTCCTTTTGGCCAATACTTTCAAGATAATCTTTCTGAGCTCTGTGAAAGGCCTCACTTTATACCGTGTTTCCCCGAAAATAAGACGGGGTCTTATCTTTTTTTTCTCAAGAAGACACCCTAGGGCTTATTTTCAGGGCATGCATTATTTTTTCTTAAGTACGGTAGAACAATCTACGTTTATTCAAATAGAGTGAAGTCGTCTTCTTCTGGAACATCATCCTCACTCTCCAAACCCCGAATCCCATCCCGAATGTCTCGCGACTCTGTTTCCTTTAGAACCACTGGCCCCGATCTCTCCTGTGGAGCACTAGAGCTCTCACGGGGCGGATGAGAAGGGCTGCTCGTGTCCTTTCCCGCTCCGCGACGACACGCATGGGTCGTGCAGATGCGCTGAGCAGCCACGCCCGTCACTAGGGCTGATTTTCAGGGTAGGGCTTCTATGGCGCACATGCTTAGAGATCCTGCTGGGGCTCGTTTTATGAGTAGGTCTCATTTTCGGGGAAACATGGTGTGTCGTCAGTTTTAGAAACCACGGCAAATGCAGTGGTAGGACCAAGTCTGCCGGGGGTGACTGCCGTCTTCCTCAGGAAGTCGGGAAGGGTGACCGGGAATTCCGATGCCCATGGGGGCAGGCTGGCCTTTGGGTTTTCTCTGCCTTTCTCTTCCCGTGGAAGTTGATCTGCTTAGATCAGAGCAACGAGGTGTTCCCCCTTGTACGTCTTTTCAGGTACGTTGGAAGACTTGGTAAGAGTTTTCTGTGCCCTCCACTCATCCTGTGCTCAGTATCTCCCTTCTGGTTTTCTGATTTGGTGAGTGTGTTAGTTACCCATCGCTGTGTAACAAATGACACTCTCTCCCCCCAGAAATTTGGTGGCTTAACCCTTTGCACTCGGATGTCGAGTGTGACTCGACACGGTTAGCAAAAAATTATAGAGATTAAAATTACTCTTTGAATGTATCAATAATTTGAAATATTAAAAAATCCAAATACATAAGTTTGTACGAAAAGAAACTCCAGTTTTTTATTCTACTGCTGCGCTTTGTAAAAATCTGGGGTATTTAAAAAATTAAATCCCGAGCAGAATAAAGGAATCGAGGAAAAAAGCAAGCGAGTGCAAAGGGTTAAGAAAACATTTCTTATCTCCTAGTGCCTGTGGGCCAGGAATCTGAGCAAGGTGTAGCTGTGTCCCGGGTTCGAGGTCTCCCATGAAAACAATATGAAGATACCTTAAAGTGATACAAGTGGATCTACCATTTGATCCAGCAATCCCATTACTGGGCATCTACCCAAAAGATCAAAAGTCACTTTATGAAAAAGACACCTGCACTCGAATGTTTATAGCAGCACAATTCACAATTGCAAAGATGTGGAAACAACCCAAGTGCCCATCAATCCAAGAGTGGATTAATAAAATGTGGTATATGTATACCATGGAGTCCTATTCAGCTATAAGAAACAATGGTGATCTAGCACCTCTTGGCATTTTCCTGGATAGAGCTGGAGCCCATTCTACTAAGTGAAGTATCCCAAGAATGGAAAAACAAGCACCACATGTACTCACCAGCAAATTGGTATTAACTGATCAGCACCTAAGTGGACGTATAGGAATAACATTTTTCAGGTGTCAGGCAGGGGGGAGGGGGGAGGGGGGAGGAGGGGATGGGTATATACAAACACAATGAGTGAGATGTGCAACGTTTGGGGGATGGGCACACTTGAAGCTCTGACTCGAGGGGGAGGGGGGCATGGGCAATACACTTAACACTTGTGCCCCCATAATACGCTAAAATAAAAAAATAAATAAAAGCAAGTCTTGGAGATATCTCAAAGAGCTAAAAATAGAAATACCATTCGACCCAGTAATAGCATTGTTAGGCATCTACCCAAAAGAGCATAAGACATTCTATCATAAAGATATCTGCACTCAAATGTTTATGGCAGCACAATTCACTATCGCAAGGACGTGGAAACAACCCAAGTGCCCGTCAACTCGTGAGTGGGTTATTAAACTTTGGTATATGTTCACGATGGAATATTACTCAATTCTAAGAAACGACAGTGAGATAGCACCACTTTTATTATCCTGGATTGAGCTTAAGCCTGTTATCCAAAGTGAGGCGACACAAGATCGGAAGAATGGGCTCCACGTCTACTCGCCATCAAATTGGTACTGACTGATCAGCACTATGGTGCTCAAAGGGTGGTGGTGTTCTCCAGGGATTCAGGGTTTTGGGGGATAGACCCACATCTGAGGGTTGTGGTGAGCATTGTGGAGGGGAAGGGCATACCTCTAACCCTAGCTAGGGAGAGGCAAAGATATAAAGTATAACCAAAATGTTAAGAAAAAAAGAAGAAAAACAAAAACAAGGCCGGGTGCGGTGGCTCACGCCTGTAATCCTAGCACTCTGGGAGTCAGGAGTTCGAAACCAGCCTGAGCAAGAGCGAGACCACGTCTCTACTATAAATAGAAAGAAATTAATTGGCCAACTTATATATATATATATATATATATATATAAAATGAGCCGGGCATGGTGGCGCATGTCTGTGGTCCCAGCTACTCAGGAGGCTGAGGCAGGAGGATCGCTTGAGTCCAGGAGTCTGAGGTTGCTGTGAGCTAGGCTGACGCCACGACAGTCACTCTAGCCTGGGCAACAGAGTGAGACTCTGTCTCAAAAAAACAAAAACAAAAACAAGTCATGAGGTTCAGCCCACACTCCAGGGACCGATATTACCTGAGGGCTTGAATGCCAGGAAGAAGGGACCTTTGGGAGCAATTCAGAAGCTGCCACTGCAGTGAATCAAATGGTTGTTATCAGTCTATTGAGAAATCAGGAGGTAGATATTCTCCTAAAAACATGTTCCTTATGGTTAGAGAACTTTAAAGATAACACAGTTTTCCTGAGGCAACCTCTCTTATCACATCCAGGGTCTGCTTCCCAGTTTTCTTCTGCACATGCACACCAAAAAGAGGTGGTGTGTTCTCTCTTGCCTTCCAAGTGAACATCCTCCTATGAGTCAAGACATACCATGTCTCCCCCAAAATAAGCCCTACCCATAACACAAGCCCCAGCAGGATGTCTGAGCATGTGCGCAATAGAAGCCCCACCCCGAAAATCAGCCCTAGTGATGGGCGTGGCTATGAAAATCAGCCCTAGGGATGGGCGTGGCTATGAAAATCAGCCCTAGTGATGGGCATGGCTATGAAATCAGCCCTAGCGATGGGCGTGGCTGTGAAAATCAGCCCTAGTGACGGGCGTGGCTGCGCAGCGCATCTGCACAACCCATGCGTGTCGTCGAGGAGCGGGAAAGAACACGAGCAGCCCTTCTCATCCGCCCCGTGAGAGCTCTAGTGCTCCACAGGAGAGATCGGGGCCCGTGGTTCTAAAGGAAACAGAGTCGCAAGACATTCAGGATGGGATTCGGGGTCTGGAGAGTGAGGATATGATGTTCCAGAAGAAGACGACTTCATTCTGTTTGAATCAGTGTAGATGGTTGTACCGTCCTTAAAAAAAATAACACATGCCCTAAAAATAAGCCCTAGGGTGTCTTCTTGAGGAAAGATAAATATAAAATGCTGTCTCTTTTTTTTTTTTTTTTTGAGACAGAGTCTCACTTTGTTGCCCGGGCTAGAGTGAGTGCCGTGGTGTCAGCCTAGCTCACAGCAACCTCAAACTCCTGGGCTCAAGCGATCCTCCTGCCTCAGCCTCCCAAGTAGCTGGGATGACAGGCATGCGCCACCATGCCCGGCTAATTTTTTCTATGTACATTAGTTGGCCAATTAATTTCTTTCTATTTTTTGTAGAGACGGAGTCTCGCTCTTGCTCAGGCTGGTTTTGAACTCCTGACCTCGAGCGATCCTCCCGCCTCGGCCTCCCAGAGTGCTGGGATGACAGGCGTGAGCCACCGCGACCGGCCAGGACGCTGTCTTATTTTCGGGGAAACACGATAATTCCTGCCTTTGAGATTATCTTCTGGAAGACGAACATACATGTAAGGTCTAATGTCAGGTAGACTGGGAAGTGCGAGTGGACGAAGTACAATAGGCAAGGAAGAACAAGGGAGAAATTTTGGTTTGAGATTAAGAGCTTTTGGAAGAGGCGAGGTTCGAACAAGACATCTACAAGCAGCGAAGACCACTGCAGTGGGAAGAAGAACATTCTGGCTTCAAGGCATGGAATGAGGAAGGCTCAGAGCCAGGAGAACCTAGGTGTCTTGTCTGGGAGTGGCTACCTTTTGCATGTGACTGCCGCTGGAACTCAGGGTTCCTGCAGGAAATCCATGCTCCGGAAAGTGGAGCAGGAATATAGTAACTTGAGACCAGAAATTCCACCCGGAGGGGATCGGGCTCACTTTGTATATACAGTAAGAGCCACTTGAAAACAAGGGAGCCTTGTGTTCCAGAAAACCGGAGTGGCCCTGTGGGCAAAGCTGATTATGGCCAGAGGCCAGCGGTAAAAGTCAGGCAGTAGAGACATTAGGTCTAAACAACGGACGATTTGCACCTGAACCTTGGTGAAAGCAGTCACAGTTAGCGATGAGAAGATGGGACTTGCTTTTCCCCAAATGTAATAACGTGCCTTCAGTGACAAAACACACCATTTTTTTTTATAGTATAACTAATTTTAAAAAGTTGACAGTTCCATTACGACGCGATGCTAAGAGACCAGCTGCAAAAAAGATGCATCTTTTACTTCAGAGGTAAAAAAGAAAAAAAAAAAAGTGCACGTCTTATCATTGACGAAATATAATCAATAGTGTTAGAAAGACGACATTTGCATTTTGGACTTGAGCAGCTCGGAGGAGACCGATGCCGTTAATAGGAATCACGGGAGCAGAGGAATGGGAAACGGACTCCAAAGAAAAGATGAATTCTCTCCTGGATGTGCTGAGCTGGCTGTCTCTGTAAGATACTCTCATGGAGATATTCTCGTGCAGATATCTGGCAGCGTATTAGAAATGCTGGTTTGGAACTCAGGGAAAAAGTTATCAAAAAAAAATATTGGATTAGGTTATTGCACGGATTATTTTGAAGTTAAATCTTTATGCCTGAGTGTATATATGAAGATCAATTATTTCGTTTTCTATAAGCACAAACCATGAAGTTCCCTCCTGCCCCTAACTACAGTCTTATCTTTGGAGAGTCTGGTCTACAGTGGCCAGGACTTAGGGACAGAGGGAGGGTGAATAGAGGAGTTTGAGTCCACTGGAGAAGTCATTAGCAATCGCACTGAGGTTTGGAAATCGTGACAGCTAGCAGGTTAGATCTTCATACAGTTGACAATTCATTGAGATATAACATCCACCCGATCTTGTACCCCATAGCCACTCTTATATCCCTGGATATTTCATTCGTACCGTGTTTCCCCGAAAATAAGACAGGGTCTTATATTTATTTTTCCTCAAGAAGACACCCTAGGGCTCATTTTCAGGGGATGTGTTATTTTTTTCGAAGTACGGTACAACCATCTCCATTGATTCCAATAGAGTGAAGTCGTCTTCTTCTGGAACATCATCCTCACCCTCCAGACCCCGAATCCCATCCTGAATGTCTTGCGACTCTGTTTCCTTTAGAACCACCGGCCCCGATCTCTCCTGTGGAGCACTAGAGCTCTCACGGGGCGGATGAGAAGGGCTGCTTGTGTCCTTTCCCGCTCGGCGACGACACGCATGGGTTGTGCAGATGCGCTGCGCAGCCACGCCCGTCACTAGGGCTGATTTTCATAGCCACGCCCACCACTAGGGCTGATTTTCATAGCCACGCCCATCACCAGGGCTGATTTTCATAGCCACGCCCACTACTAGGGCTGATTTTCATAGCCACGCCCATCACTAGGGCTGATTTTCATAGCCACGCCCATCACTGGGGCTGATTTTCGGGATGGGGCTTCTATTGGGCACATGCTTAGACATCCTGCCGGGGCTTGTTGTATGGGTAGGTCTTATTTTCGGGGAAACACGGTAGTACTGGGTTTGAGTTTATTAGTCTGCTCAAGCTCCATAACGAAGGACCACAAACTGGGCGGCCTAAAGAATAGAAATTTATTTTGTCAATTCCGGGGGCTAGAAGTCCAGGATCAGGGCGCGAGCTGAGTTGGTTTCTTCTGAGGCCGCTCTCCTTGGCTCGCAGAGGGTCTTTTCTCTGTGTATGTCTGTGCCCACACTTTTTTCTTTCTGTAAGGACATCGTCATCTTGGATTGGGGCCGACCCAGATGACCTCATATAGCTTAGTGACCTCTTGAAGGTCAAGAGAGTCACATTCTGAGTTCTAAGGGGGTTAGGACTTCAGAATATGAATTGGAGTGGGGAGAGGGTACAGTTTAGCCCCTAGCAGCGGGCAAGCTAGCCAAGCACTTAAATTCTTATTCACATGTGTTTTGAATGCCCAGACTTGCTAGCTGAAGTCTAATATCCTCCTCATACACCGCAAATTATTTTTCCAAGCTTGTTTCCCTAACTATTTCGTGTCTCTGCAGAGGTGGAAGGTTATATATAGCAATACAGCCGTGCTGTGAAGCTGCTTTTTTTTTTCTTCCCCCTGTAGGTTTTTTTTTTTCCTTTCCTGTTCCTGAAAAAAAAAAAAAATGCCATTCTTTGCAGAAAGAAACCACTTGTTCTCCCTGTCCTTCATTTCTGACATTACCTCAGTTCCTCGCTGTTTGCCCTTGGGAATTAGACCTTCAATTAGGAACTGTGAGGAAAAAATAAATCACAGCAGGAAACACGTATTTCAGCCTAAGTCTTACTTCTTTTTTTTTTTTTTATATATAGTTATAGCTCCCCTAAAGAAGAAATTTCCGTGTGACTAATTCTTAGCGTGAACTCTCAACACACCTGTGCAGGGATTCTGTCTTTTGACAGCAGGAAAAAAATCTCACCAAATATTTGAAAGCGTCGTAGGAAATAGGCGACCAAGCTAAGCTGAACCAGCACTTCTCCTAAAACGTGCCTTCCTCTGAGACTGTTTTTATAGGAAGTTTGTCTTGGCAAGCATTTCAAAAGAACTTGCTAGACACCTCTCTTGTAATTAGCTGGTTCCCTGCTGGAATCCTTGGTCTACCCTCATCTCGAATGGGTGCAAGAATTGGTTTCTCCCTCTGTCACTCTGTCCACCGTATAAAATACTGGATTCCTGAGTAAATAAATGGATCGGTGCCTTTTCTAAAACTTAGCTTTCTTCAGTTTTAAGTTTTGGTTTGACGTAAACATACACTTTTTTAAAAATAGGGTAATTGAGATAACGTTAGGAGCACTCAGCACAGCCTTCCTCACAAAAACTCATAATCCCAGTCGAGCCGTGAAAAAAATATCAGACAAACCCAAATTGAGGGACATTCTACAAACTACCTAGGGACCAATACTCTTCAAAACTGTCAAGACCATAAAAAACAAGGCAAATCTGAGGAACAAGGGAAGTCGAGAGGGAAGCCGAGAAGACATAATAACTAAACATAAAATATCCAGGATGGGGTCTTGGAACGCACAAAGTACGTTAGGGAAAAAATGAATGAAATCCAAACAAAACGCTACGTTCAGTTAATAGTAGTATACCAGTGTTTGTTCATTATTCGTGATAAATGTACCATAGACATGTAAGATACAAGATGTGAGTTATACGGAAGCTCTGTGTATTAGTTTTGCGATTTTTCTGTAAATCTAAGAACTAAAATAAAAAGTTTACTTAAAAGTTGAACGAATGGCAGCAAAGATAGAAGAGCATAAGGCAAAGAAATTGTGAAGCAGGAAAGGAAATGCAGACGTTATTAATAAATATTAAATGTCAACCTACCATTTGATGCATTGGTATCGATAAATGCCAAGATACCAGTGAGTCACTTGATGTGACAATCTCATAAACTTTTATAGCTGACGAATTGGTGGTAAACACTGCGTTCGGAAATTCCAAATGCTAACTCCACACACGATGTTTCCGCTCACACGGTTTCAGGGTCCCGTTTTTAAAATCCGCACAGAGGAATATTTCGTGTCCTTTGGGGAACGTAAAATTAAAAAAAAAAAAAAAACAAAAACAAACACAACAGGTGGAAAACGGATTTTCACAGTAGCGCGAGCAGCCATAACCATAAATACCGGTTTCTCAGAATCATACCGGCGCGGGACTGTAAACACATTAATCACCCAACGGGGCAGAAGAAATTCCGTTCTCAGATGTCATCTCCCTTTCAGGCACACAGATTAAATGCTCCTACTTAAAGTCAAAACACTGAACGGGTGCGATGATCCTTTATTTTCACGGGGACCCGAGGGCTGAGTTAGCCAATTTCCTCATCTGTACAATGGGGCGGATACGTCTCATCTCGGCACCGTGGGATGAAAATAGGAAATGATTGACGTAAAGCACCTGACACGGTGGATGGTACGTAGTAGGTTTTCGGTAAGTCGTAGCTGTGCTTATTGCTAATATTTATTATGCTCACGAGTATCTCGATGGCCTTAGAATTTCACAACTGTGAAAGCCACTTCGAGGTTTATTTTTGAAACACCCTTACTTCACAAGTCAGGAAACCAGCACTCGGAAAGCAGTAACTGGCCCTGGGCTCATTGTTCCGGAGTTGGGACTGGAGTTCCTGGGACTGGAGTTCTGGTCCTACTTGGGTGTTTCCTCCACATCCAGATTCCCTGACGGCACTGCAGGCCTACCACCGTGTTTCCCCAAAAATCGGACCCACCCATAAAACAAGCCCTAGCAGGATGTCTAAGCATGTGCGCCATGGAAGCCCCACCCCGAAAATCAGCCCCAGTGGCGGGCGTGGCTGCGCAGCGCATCTGCACAACCCGTGCGTGTCGTCGCGGAGCGGGAAAGAACACGAGCAGCCCTTCTCATCTGCCCCGTGAGAGCTCTAGTGCTCCACAGGAGAGATCGGGGCCGGTGGGTCTAAAGGAAACAGAGTCGCAAGACATTCGGGATGGGATTCGCGGTCTGGAGAGTGAGGATGATGTTCCAGAAGAAGACGCCTTCACTCTGTTTGAATCAATGGAGATGGTTGTGCCGTACTTAAAAAAAAAAAAATAACACATGCCCTGAGAATAAGCCCCAGGGTGTCTTCTGGAGGAAAAATAAAGATAAGACCCTGTCTTGTTTTCGGGGACACACGGCGTGGGCTGGCGGCTGGGGCAAAGCTGAGCTGCAGAACTGGCTCTGGGCATCAGCACCCCCTGGGATGCCCTTCCCCTTCCTCCCGAGGAAGCAGCCCTCCCCGCCTCCCTGCCCTGGCCGTGGGCCATCAGCTCTCTCCCGGCTGCTCCCTCCGGCTGCACCAGCATTCCACCTCCTGCAGCCAGACGCAGCGGCTGGTCAGGGCAGGGGGTGGCAGCGAGGACGAGGAGGGTTTGGGGAGCAACACGGGATGTGAGGGCATTCGGGGCTGCTGCGTGGGGCTGTCTTGCAAGCAGGCATGGGAGGTGCCCCTCCCGGTCCGGCCAGGGCGAGCGTGCTGAGCTCTAAGTGAGTAAGTACAGTTTTAATTTTACTAAGTTAAAACGTATCTTGGAGAAAGGACTTGCTTACTGAGGATGTTCCCCGAGAGGAGGAAGGAAGCTACTTAGATTTTTAACACGCACGGTTCGTAGAAACAAGTTATTTTTTTTTTAAATGCACTTTAACGGCACGGCTGAACTAACACCAAGATCGCTTTCCTTTGGATTCACCTTGGTGTTCTCTGATAGTTTTTACCACCTGTTGCTTTTAATTAAGCAGCTTTTTAAGAATTCTCTAGGGAAAGCATTGTGGGTGGGTTTTTTTTCCTTCTTTTTTTTTAATTTCAGCATATTGTGGGGGTACAGATGTTGTTAAACTTACGTATATTGCCCGTGCCACCCCTCCCCCCTCGAGTCAGAGCTTCAAGCGTGTCCATCCCCCAAACGTTCACTCATCATGTATGTATACACCCATCCCCTCTTCTCCTCTCCCACCTGCCCGACACCTGATAAATGTTTGTGTTTTTTTGACATTTTGGTTACATTTTATATCTTTGCCTCTCCCTAGCAAGGGTCAGAGATACGCCCTTCCCCTCCACAATGCTCACCACGTCCCTCAGAGGTGGGTCTACACCCTCAAAACCCCGAATCCCTGGTGAACACCACCACCCTTTGAGCACCATAGTGCTGATCCGTCAGTACCAATGTGATGGCGAGTACACGTGGAGCCCGTTCTTCCGATCTGGTGTTGCCTCGCTTTGGGTAACGGGCTCAAGCTCAATCCAGGATAGTATAAGCGGTGCTAGCTCACTGTCGTTTCTTAGGATTGAATAATATTTTCCATTGTGAACATGTACCAAAGTTTAATAACCCACTCGTGAGTTGACGGGCACTTGGGTTGTTTCCACGTCCTTGCGATAGTGAATTGTGCTGCCATGAACATTCGGGTACGGATGTCTTTATGATAGAATGTCTTATGCTCTTTTGGGTAGATGCCTAATAGTGCTACTGCTGGGTCCAATGGTATTTGTGGAAAGCATTGTTTTTTTATTTTGGGAGGTGCGGTGGAAGACACATAGCTGCATTCGTCTAGTGAAAGTAAGGAGGATTTTAGAGAATTCTGTGGATGAGAAGCAGCTCTGTGGTGTCTCAACGGTTAGTTCCAACAGCCCACCCTCCCTCGGCAACCTGTGGTGCCATGGAAACACGTGACTGCGTACGCAGCAGGTGCTGGTCACCTGAGCCTCTCTCATGTTCCCCCTCTTGATCTTACCACCTTGCTGCTTCCTAAACATCTCTCTCTCTCTTTCTTTCTTTCTTTCTTTCTTTTTTTGAGACAGAGTCTCACTCTGTTGCCCAGGCTAGAGTGAGTGCCGTGGCATCAGCCTAGCTCACAGCAACCTCAAACTCCTGGGCTCAAGCGATCCTCCTGCCTCAGCCTCCTTCCGAGTAGCTGGGACTATAGGCATGCGCCACCATGCCCGGCTCATTTTTTTCTGTATATGTTTTTTGTTGTCCAATTAATTTCATTCTACTTTTAGTAGAGACGGGGTCTCGCTCTTGCTCAGGCTGGTCTCGAACTCCTGACCTGGAGGGATCCTCCCGCCTCGGCTTCCCAGAGTGCTAGGATGACAGGCGTGAGCCACTGCGCCCGGCATTTTTCTGATAGAATCCCATGTCATCTTCCTCATTTCTGTTTTGGTGTTTGACTCCCAGAAAAACCAGCCATCCTTCAAAGTTTCCAATGCAAGCGGTGTTAGTTACAGCGTTGGAGCTACAGTTTGCTTTTAGGAGTAGCGTGGAAAAGCTTAGAACATTTTTGGATGTGTGCGCGTGTACATATATAATTTTTTTTTCTGAGAAATTACTGTCGGCAGGAGGTTTCTGCTTTCAAATTATTCAGTCGAGGTAATTGAGTCGTAAAAAAAATTTTTAATAGATAAATTTAGCACTAACAATTTGTAGGAAGAAAAAAAAATCACCTAAGAGAAAGACAGATATAAGTAGACTTGTTAGAAAGAGAGAAAGAGAAAAATGATTAGCAACTGAGCATCTTTTGTTTTCTGATTTCTTTTTTTTTTTTGCTTTTAAATAGCCTGTGCTACATGCTCCCTGAGGGTGACCTGTTTTCCTTGGCTCTATCTTCCTCCATTTCCTTAAAACAAATATTTGTAAGGTGCATTCTACATAGATATCTCAGTTGCTTCCAGAAAGCCAGCGCATGACAGTAGCTTACATTCTATTATGAAGGATGAAGGATCCTGATCTAGGTACCGTGCTTCCCCGAAAATAAGACCTTTCCATCAAACAAGCCCCATCAGGATGTCTAAGCATGTGCGCAATAGAAGCCCTACCCCGAAAATCAGCCCTAGTGACGGGCGTGGCTATGAAAATCAGCCCTAGTGGTGGGCGTGGCTATGAAAATCAGCCCTAGTGACGGGCGTGGCTATGAAAATCAGCCCTAGTGATGGGCGTGGCTATGAAAATCAGCCCTAGTGACGGGCGTGGCTGCGCAGCGCATCTGCACAACCCATGCGTGTCGTCGCGGAGCGGGAAAGGACCCGAGCAGCCCTTCTCATCCGCCCCGTGAGAGCTCTAGTGCTCCACAGGAGAGATCGGTGCCAGTGGTTCTAAAGGAAACAGAGTCATAAGACATTCAGGATGGGATTCTGGGTCTGGAGAGTGATGATGATGTTCCAGAAGAAGACGACTTCACTCTATTTGAATCAATGCAGATGGTTGTACCGTCCTTAAAAAAAATAACACATGCCCTGAAAACAAGCCCTAGGGTGTCTTCTTGAGGACAATAAATATAAGACACTGTCTTATTTTCGGGGAAAAACGGTAGTATCTTTCAAGGCACAGAATGTCTAACTGAACTAAAGCTATTTCATTTATATTATAAATATACATATATATATTATGTATTTTTAATGGAAATGTATTAACTCCTATTTATAGATTTAAATATAAAAGCAATATACTCAAACATGTTTGAGTGTGTTGTTAGGGGTATCTTTGAGCTCCTAGAATGATAATATTTGGACCCTAATAGAGAACTTGTATTTTAGAAAGTTGGGGCCGGGCGCGGTGGCTCACGCCTGTCATCCTAGCACTCTGGGAAGCCGAGACGGGCGGATCGCTCAAGGTCAGGAGTTCGAAACCAGCCTGAGCAAGAGCGAGACCCCGTCGTCTCTACTAAAAATAGAAAGAAATTAATTGGCCAACTAAAAATATATCGAAAAAATTAGCTGGGCATGGTGGCAGGTGCCTGTAGTCCCAGCTACTCGGGAGGCTGAGGCAGGAGGATCGCTCGAGCCCAGGAGTCTGAGGTTGCTGTGAGCTAGGCTGACACCACGGCACTCACTCTAGCCCGGGCAACAGAGCGAGCGAGACTCTGTCTCAAAAAAAAAGAAAGTTGGATTTTTCATGAAATTTACTCAGGTCAGACTACAGTCCAAATTTATCATCTATGACAACTAAACTTCAGGCTCATTTTGCCCCAAATTGAAGCTTTCTCTCTTGTCCTCGTGCACAAAGATGGAGGCTGATGTACCGCCCGCAGACGGACGTGACGTGTAGCCTCCTGGTCGTCCCGTCTGCATTATGAGCACTATCGAGGACAGGGTGACACGTTGTCACTACCTCAGCTCTTCGGTACAGGTCTCAGGTCCCTTGTCCGGCCGCCGAGCCCCAGGGCAGCTCCACGCTCCGGGGCCTGACGTCTGGGCCGGGTTTCCGACAGGAAAACCAAGGCGTCTCCCTGTGATACTTTTACAGGGAGCGTGGGGGTGCATGTTTGTTTCGAGATAGGGTTTTTATCTCTTGGTAGAAAGATGTTGCTGTACCCCAAGTGAATGGTCACTCCACGTCATCATTCCACACATCCTAATTGTTTTTGCTTTTTTGTTTCGTTTTGTTTTGCACGGGTGACAGATGTGGGGGAGAGCTGACAAGCGTGCCAAGAAAATCTTCCTGCTTTAGATGTGGGCTTCTGTATTTTTTTATCTGAGATCCAGCCTTTTTACCCAGGGGCTGTGCTTTGCTGCATGGTGACCCGGTTTCCTTGCCCCCGAGCCCCCTGAGCTCCAACCCTACGATGACGCTGGATTTAGTGTTATCCTTTTAGTGTTATCCTTTGGCTCTCGACGGGCCACCTGAAAGATGAACTGCGACTGAAGAAAGCCACGGCCCTTTTGAGAACAGACAGAGCTGTGGAAAGCTAGGACGTAGCCACTCCTGGAAAGACTGTGAACATGCTCGAACCCTGTGAATACAAGTGTGTGCGTGTGCGTGTGTGTGCCTGTGTGTGCTTGTGTGTGTGTACGCGGAAACTTTTTACAAAGAACCTCAGTAGCAAGATAGTTGAAGCCTTTTGTGTTCTTAACCCTTCGAGGTTTTCCTTGGCAGGACTTGAAGAGAACGTAGCCGTTGTCTGTTTTCCGCTCCCGTGCAAGGGGGGGCGGCTGATTCCGGGGGCTGGGGCGTGGCAGGGAGCTGCCTGCGGAGGGGAGAGGAGCCCGGCCTGCAGGTGCCCAGCGGCGCCCTGGCTGTTCTGTCACCTGTTACCTCGCTGTTTGGTTACCTGGTTACCTCACTGTTCCGTTACCTAGTTACCTTGCTGTTCCGTTACCTAGTTACCCAGCTATTCTGTTACCTAGTTACCTAGTTGTTACCTAGTTACCTAGCTGTTCTGTTACCTACTTACCTAGCTATTCTATTGCCTAGCTTTTCTGTTACCTACTTATTGTGTTATCTAGTCACCTAGTTGTTCTGTCACCTAGTTACCTAGCTATTCTGTTACCTAGTTATTCTGTTACCTAGTTACCTAGCTATTCTGTTACCTAGTTACCTAGATGTTCTGTTACCTAGTTACCTAACTGTTCTGTTCCCTATTTACCTAGCTATTTAGTTACTTAGTTATTCTGTTACTTAGTTACCTAGTTATTCTGTTACCTAGCTACCCAGCTATTCTGTTACCTAGCTACCCAGCTGTTCTGTTACCTAGCTACCCAGCTGTTCTGTTACCTAGCTACCTAGCTATCCCGTCTCAGTCGGCCCCCTCCCCAAGCAAGGCCACGTCTGTCTTTCCCCGTCACTGTCCCTCACGAGTCCCCACCGTGCGCAGCTGCCACACGGAGCCTGCCTGGACCACACGCGTCTCCCGTTGCCACGACGTTTATCCGAGCACTGGGGCGGCCCCGCTGCTGTTAGCATGGCTGTGCTCGCTAGCAGGCCCCATCTTTCTGTGCCGGGGCAGCTTCTGAGGCCTACAGGAGCTATGCTGTCACGGGTTTAGCCTTCAGGGACTCCCCAGCTTGCTTAAGTTCCCTCTTGGGGCCTTGAGTCCTTGGGTCCCTCCAGTTGCCAGGCACTGAGGATGCAGTCATTTGCATTGGTCCCTCTCCCCTCGTCTGTCTTTCCTGTCTCCATTCTGAGAACAAGGGCTCCGAGCCGGCAGACGCCTCATAGGGGACAGGTGACTTTGACTCCTTTGCACAACCGCAGAGCTACTGCCAACACAGGGTGGAACCAATGTCGTTCTCCGTACTGAATTTCAGCGTGCCATGGCTTGGAATGCTAAGAAAAACTTAAGAGGTATTTTTAGCAAAGTGAAATATTTTGATGCCTATCTCTCACCTGAAAAATTTTCCCGGATTTGCAATTTCTTGCATTTTTAGCGGCTTTCACAAAGGGGTATTGTGTTCGAGTAGGAAGAGAAAAATATTTTTATTTCCTGCCCTTGACGTTTAGTGGAATTGATAAGAAAAGCATCAAGGCTCTTGGAGTTCTGGATCTCCTGCAAAAAAAAAAAAAAAAAAAAAAAAAACCACATTATGTAAGAAAGAACTTGAGTGTTTTTTTCCTGTTTGTCAGTGTGAGGCAGAGTCACTGTGGAAAGTGAAGGTCAGTCGTCAGCAGGCATGGGAAACAAAGAGCTTTGCTAGAAAATCACAGCGAGAGTGACGGGCAGCTACCATGTCACGTGACTCTAACTTCCTGGTGACCTTGACTGATGGCTTTTACCTTCTCTCCCCGCACAATACCGTGTTTCCCCAAAAATAAGCCCTACCCGTAAAACAAGCCCCAGCAGGATTTCCAAGCGTGTGCGCAATAGAAGCCCTACCCCGAAAATCAGCCCTAGTGGTGGGCGTGGCTATGAAAATCAGCCCTAGTGATGGGCGTGGCTATGAAAATCAGCCCTAGTGATGGGCGTGGCTATGAAAATCAGCCCTAGTGATGGGCGTGGCTATGAAAATCAGCCCGAGTGATGGGCGTGGCTATGAAAATCAGCCCTGGTGACGGGTGTGGCTGCGCAGCGCATCTGCACAACCCATGCGTGTCGTCGCGGAGCGGGAAAGAACACAAGCAGCCCTTCTCATCCGCCCCGTGAGAGCTCGACATGAGAGATTGGGGCTCATGGTTCTAAAGGAAACAGAGTCGCAAGACATTCAGGATGGGATTCGGGGTCTGGAGGGTGAGGATGATGTTCCAGAAGACGACGACTTCACTCTGTTTGAATCAATGGAGATGGTTGTACCGTACTTAAAAAAAAAAATAACACATCCCCCGAAAATAAGCCCTAGGGTGTCTTCTTGAGGAAAAATAAATGTAAGACCCCGTCTTATTTTCGGGGAAACACGGGAGTCAAAAGGCTCCTTCACTCGTGTATCTTCCCGAAACGAAACTGTTGCAGCTTGACTTGCAGGCTGTTGGAGATACCCAGTGTTTTATTAAATAGTTACTTAATCAATAAATGAGTGTCTAATGGCCTTTGATGGCTGATCAGAAAATATTCGTTATAAAAAGTCCTGGGTTTGACTTGCCAAAAAGTCAGGTAAACACAGAGATTCTGTATGTAAGCGGTTAGAAGATGAAATGATGTGTTCAGTCAAGAATATCCATTTCATTTCGTACGTGTTGGCAGTTTAATTTGGGGAGGGTGCGTAGTTTTAGACGGTCCAACCATTAGGTTGGTTAAATTTGCCAGTATGAAATATTAGCAACGGATTGCTTTATAGAAAAATAAGAACCGATTCCCGCTTGGCCTACCTGTTCATTCGTTCGGCAAGATTTCCCAGACTTTGTCCGCAGATTTCTAAGCAGACATTTTAGGGAACTGCCTTTCAGGTAGAGTAGAATGAAGTCCTCATCCGTCTAAATTAAAAAAAAAAGAAAAATTTCCTAGAGAGCTGTTTATGTTATTCTGTTATACTTTTCTGTCTATGGAATTAAATCAATGTGTTGGGTTTTTTTTCCCACCTCAACCTTCTTCTTTCTTACTCCTCTTTAATCTCTTGTCCAGTCTCCCAGTCTCTTTGTTCCTGAGTCATTCAGGCACTATATTTTTCTTATTTTTATTTATTTATTATTATTATTTTTTGAGACAGAGTCTCGCTTTGTTGCCCAGGCTAGAGTGAGTGCCGTGAAGTCAGCCTAGCTCACAGCAACCTCCAACTCCTGGGCTCAAGCGATCCTCCTGCCTCAGCCTCCCCAGTAGCTGGGACTACAGGCATGCGCCACCATGCCCGGCTCATTTTTTCTATATGTATTAGTTGCCCAATTAATTTTCTTTCTGTTTATAGTAGAGACCGGGGTCTCGCTCTTGCTCAGGCTGGTCTCAAACTCCTGACCTCGAGCTAAATCCGCCCTCCTCGGCCTCCCAGAGAGCTAAGATTACAGGCGTGAGCCACCACGTCTGGCCATTCAGGCACTGTAGTCACACGCTTCTCTTGCCCGATCGACAGTTCCACTTAGCGTGTTATTCCAGGCAAAGAGCGTGCTCCTTTCTCTGTGATAGACGCTAAAATAGTAGCGAGCTTTAGCACGCTCAGAGCAAACGTTGTTGTCCTGGGTGAGTCCCGTTCTTCCTCTCGCTCAGCTCAGGGTTCTCTGTTAGCCACAGAAATGCCAGGGATTCCGTTTCCTTCATCTGTGTAATTGCCTTAAGGAATATGTGCATGCGTGTTTGTGCGCATATACATATATGTGTTTGCGTGTGCATGAGTAAGTATGCGTATATATGTGTATATATGTATATGTATGTGTGAGAGTATGTGTGTGTGGGGATATATATATACATATATATATATATACACACAGAGAGAGAGAGAGAGAGAGAGATGTCAGCCTGCATCTCAACTACTGGAAAAGTCAAAGATTTGCAAATGGAGACTCTTCTTTGCACTTTCTCTTCCTATTTAGTATTCTTTTTTGTAAAAAAGAATTTTTTTACTTTATTTTATTTATTTATTTATTTATTTTTTGAGACAGAGTCTTGCTTTGTTGCCCGGGCTAGAGTGAGTGCCGTGGCGTCAGCCTCGCTCACAGCAGCCTCAAACTCCTGGGCTCAAGCGATCCTCCTGCCTTAGCCTCCCCCGAGTAGCTGAGACTACAAGCATGTGCCACCATGCCCGGCTTATTTTTTCTATATATATTAGTTGGCCAATTAATTTTCTTTCTATTCATAGTAGAGACGGGGTCTCGCTCTTGCTCAGGCTGGTTTCGAACTCCTGACCTCGAGCAATCCACCCGTCTCCGCCTGCCAACGTGCTAGGATGACAGGCGTGAGCCACCGCGCCCGGCCACTCAACTCTTTCTTAAAAATACCTGTTAATGAGAAACCCATCCAAGAAAACTGTCTTTCCCTGCCCTGGATCAAAAACCTTACTAAATGGGTCCCTTTAATCTCTAGGTAAATTTTCTATTAATCAAAAAATTGGGCTGTTTTGTTTGATGAATGACGCCACCAACTGTTCCTATCCCAAGGTATAATTGATCAGTCTGTTATTCCCCAGAGTCTCTCTTATCCCCTATGGTTATATTTTTAATTTATAGACCCTTGGCCCGTTCCACCAAAAATTAAACCCCGATGGCTTCCAGATATGCGTCCCGTGCACCGAGGAGCCGTGCGCTATCTTCGTTTCTTTGCCAGTGGCTTCTCTCACCCGGCCCCGACCCCCAAGTCCCCACCTCTCATTTCTTTCCTTTTGGAGGACGGTCATGAAAAACGGGTTCCCGTTATAGCACGGTCACCCCTAGAGACAGGAAGGCGAAGTCTGGGGCGGGGTTTCGGGCCAAGAACCTTGGGCCGGAAGCCCCCCAACACCCGGGTTGCACTCTGAGCTCTGCCTCCAGAGCTGAGGGGCGTCGAGAAGGAGACTTTCTGTGGCTGTGTTTGGTCCTTTGCTTTCCCGTCTGTGAAACGAAAAGATGAGGCTGAAGGATTCCTACGGCCTTTGTACCTGTGAAGACTTGTGGTCCCTGAACCTTCTCACTCTGCCTCCTACCGTTAACTACCTTTTATTTAGTGCCTGCCATGTGCCAGGTGTCATGCTAACAACGGCTAGCGTTGATCGAGTGCTCACGCTATGCCATCTCTGGGTGCCACAAGTTGGAATCAATCACACGACGGCTTGGCCCGAAACCCTAAGTAATTGTTGACAGGAATTGCAGGCGGGAATCTCTCCCTTGCCTTTTTGTTGTCTGCGTAAATATTAAATGCCATGGCAACGGAAAACTAACAGCCAGAGGAAGAAACAGAAACACATGGAGGAATGAAGACAACCTTGAAAACCAGGATATTTGAAAGAAATGCTTTGGCTCATCTTAATCTGAGTGTATTGCTAACATGGTTTGCTGTTGTTTCTGGGTAAAAATGCCAATATTGAGCACTGAGTAAAATATGCAAGATTCGAGAACTGCTAAGATGAGAGAGTTAGTTCATCCGTACCACTTTGTAGTCTACAAAGCACTTGAAACATCTTATAAAAATAGAAAGATATAGTTGGGGGAAAATACAAGCTTTGACCATGGAAAATATTAATATAACCAAAAAAAGAATGAATATCATGTAATTTTTATAATTGGTGCACACATTCGACTCTTGAGTTTCCTGGCAGCCACAGCAAAAAGGAAAATATGATTAATTATAAAGGTTTCGGCTTCCCTGAGGCATAGTCATATTAATTTCTCATAGGGAAGAAAGCTATTCTTAACATCTAGGTTTAAAAAAAAATTCCTTTTATAGGTATTGGTATAGGAAACTAACTCTTTGATTCCAGAAATGCAGGAGAGTTCATCCGTCTTTCCAATTCCATGATAGGAAATTGCTGCCCTTCAAGATAAGTGAGTTATTAAAGTCATTTTCAGGGCCAGGCGCGGTGGCTCATGCCTGTCGTCCTAGCACTCTGGGAGGCCGAGGCGGGAGGATCGCTCGAGGTCAGGAGTTTGAGACCAGCCTGAGTAAGAGCGAGACCCCATCTCTACTCAAAATAGAAAGATTTCTCTTTTGTGCTGTGCACAAGGATGGACATGTAGCCTCCTGGTCATTCTGTCTGCGTTATGAGCATGATTGATGATGGAGTGACAATCCAACTAAAAATATATAGAGAAAAAATTAGCCAAGCATGGTGGCGCATGCCTGTTGTCCCAGCTACTCGGGAAGCTGAGGCAGGAGGATCGCCTGAGCCCAGGAGTCTGAGGTTGCTGTGAGCTAGGCTGACGCCACGGCACTCACTCTACCCTGGGCAACAGAGTGAGACTCTGTCTCAAAAAAAAAAAAATAGTAAAGTCATTTTCAGGCCAGCTGTATAAGTAGCTATGAATACAGATGTCCTGTGGAGAGAAATATCTGTCTTCCATCCCTCCTGCAACTCCGTACAGAGCTCGTGAGTTTAGTCAAATTTTCATAATCATGGATATTTTATAACAGTCTTGCCTTCTATTGCCAAAATCATTAGCGACACTTCGGAGCTGTGCTTGATCCTTGAAACTTCCTAAGATAGTCGCTTGGGATGACATAGCCCTAGTGAGGCTTGCTTTTCTTTATTCTGCTGTATGATGACATCAATACCGGACATCTACCCAAAAGATCAAATGACACTCTACAATCGGGACACCTGCACTCGAATGTTCATAGCAGCACGGTTCACAATCGCAAAGGTGTGGAAACAACCCAGGTGCCCATCAATACATGAGTGGGTCAATAAAATGTGGTATACGTATACCATGGAGTACTACTGTTCAGCCACAAGAAACAATGGTGATATAGAACTATTTAGAACTCAGGAAAATCAGCAAGAAAAAATCAAACAACCCTATCAAAAGGTGGGCAAAGGACATGAACAGAAACTTTCCAGAAGAAGACAGGATAATGGCTAACAAACATGAAAAAATGCTCAACATCTCTAATCATCAGGGAAATGCAAATCAAAACCACAATGAGATATCACTTATCTCCAGTGAGAATGGCCTTTATCAAAAAGTCCCAAAACAATAAATGCTGGTGTGGATGTGGAGAGATAGGAACACTCCTACACTGCTGGTGGGACTGCGAACTAGTTCAACCTCTGTGGGAAGCAATACGGAGATACCTTAAAGAGATTCAAGTAGATCAACCATTTGATCCAGCAATCCCATTACTGGGCGTCTACCCAAAAGAACAAAAGACACTCTACAAAAAAGACACCTGCACTCGAATGTTTATAGCAGCACAATTCACAATCGCAAAGTTGTGGAAACAACCCAGGTGCTCATCAATACGTGAGTGAATTAATACAATGTGGTATATGTATACCATGGAGTACTACTCAGCTACAAGAAACAACGGTGATCTAGCACCTCTTGTATTTTCCTGGATAGAGCTGGAGCCCATTCTACTGAGTGAAGTGTCCCAAGAATGGAAAAACCAGCACCACATGTGCTCACCAGCAAATTGGTATTAACGGATCAACACCTAAGTGGACATATAGGAGTAACATTTATCAGGTGTCGGGCAGGTGGGAGGGGGGGCGTGGGTAATGTACGTAACCTTAACATTCGTACCCCCATAATATGCTGAAATAAAAGAAAAGTTGCTTTTGTCAAATCAAAATGGTCAGTGCTGAGAACCTTCCAAGCTTGTCTTGCCAGCGTTGGGCATCAGGAAGGTGCCAACGAGAGACTGAAAATCAGTGTTGGAGTAGAGCAGAGGTCAGCGGCCAGCAGCCCCCTCCCTTTTGGTCTGTGGGCTAAGAATGGCTTTTATATCTTTAAACGGTTGGGGAAAAAAAATTAAGAGGATATTCGGTAGCACGTGGGAAATGAGTGAAATTCTAATTTCAGTGTCTGTAAATAGAGCGGGACTGGAAGATAGCCATGCTCGTTCACTTACACAATATCTGTGGCGGCTGAGTGGTTACAACAGAAAACATGTGGTCCACAGAGCCTACAATCGGTGCTGCTTGGCCCTTTAAACAGAAGTTGGCCAACTCCTGTGGTCGTGGAGAAGATGGCTTTCTGTGTGCTCCCGAGCTGTGGGAAGAGCTTGTGAAAAGAAGAAACGGGCCGGGCGCGGTGGCTCACGCCTGTCATCCTAGCACTCTGGGAGGCTGAGGCGGGAGGATCGCTCGAGGTCAGGAGTTTGAGACCAGCCTGAGCAAGAGCGAGACCCCGTCTCTACTATAAATAGAAAGAAATTAGCTGGACAATTAAAAAAAAAATATATATATATATAAAATTAGCCGGGCATGGTGGCGCACACCTGTAGTCCCAGCTACTGGGGAGACTGAGGCAGGAGGATCGCCTGGGCCCTGAAGTTTGAGGTTGCTGTGAGCTAGGCTGACGCCCCGGCACTATAGCCTGGGCAACGGGGTGAGACTCTGGCTCAAAAAAAGGAAAAAAAAAGAAGAAGAAATGTCCACAGGCATATAATTCATCCTTTCTCTCTGTGTATAGACTGATCTTTAAAACACGGCATCTGCTAAGGTTGCGTCAGGATCCACCTGAGAGGAAGAATGTTCCAGAAGGCTGGAATCAGGAGCCCGAGGCCCAACACAAATGCCGCTGCTTCTCTCTTGAAGCCTTTCCTAGCCAGCTCTTGTTCCCTTGCAGTCAGTGCCTTCTCCTTTTCCCTCGCAGCTTGTTCTCCCGGACGGTTTCTCAGAAGTCTGTAGAAACCATAAACGTGAATATTTTAAATATTGTTTGTGCCACAGCATTTTCAAATGGCCCTAGTTCTACCTCTGCTAGACACTCAGCCTGCTCTTTATTACTGCTGTCCTGTTTTCAGAAGCTTCTGTTGAACATATTTTTAAAATATTGGCTTCAATCTGTTTGCCTTTCCGCTAGACTCTGTGTTTTACGCCCTCACTATTTAATTATGATCGTTTTTGAAAGCTTTATGTAATCAGAGGTGAGACAGCTTTTAAGAATTATGAGCTGAAAGTTCAGGTTCATGGCTCATGGAACGCGTATATAAAGTTATCTCCTTACGAACTTTTATTCTTTGAGGCGAGCTGTTTAAAAAACGGAAGTGCAAAGTGTATGTATGTTTAATTCCTGTTCCAAAGAATCCGAATGGAGATTTGCAAAGCCATATACCGTGTTTCCCCGAAAAGGAGACCTACCCAATAAAAAAAGCCCCAGCAGGATGTCTGAGCATGTGCGCCATAGAAGCCCCACCCCGAAAATCAGCCCTAGTGATGGGCGTGGCTATGAAAATCAGCCCTAGTGATGGGCGTGGCTATGAAAATCAGCCCTAGTGATGGGCGTGGCTATGAAAATCAGCCCTAGTGACGGGCGTGGCTGCGCAGCGCATCTGCACAACCCATGCGCGTCGCCGCGGAGCGGGAAAGGACACGAGCAGCCCTTCTCATCCGCCCCGTGAGAGCTCTAGTGCTCCACAGGAGAGATCGGGGCCGGTGGTTCTAAAGGAAACAGAGTCGCAAGACATTCAGGATGGGATTCGGGGTCTGGAGAGTGATGATGATGTTCCAGAAGAAGACAACTGAACTCTATTTGAATCAGTGTAGATGGTTGTACCCTACTTAAACAAAAATAACACATCCCCTGAAAATAAGCCCTAGGGTGTCTTCTTGAGGAAAATTCAATATAAGGCCCTGTCTCGCTTTCGGGGAAACGTGGTAATTATGGTGTCTGAGCTACCATAGGTGCCTCCCGTGTGACCAGTCTTGCAGGCAATGCAGGAATCTCTTCTCTGCCTCCCGGCCCGAGGCCTGGCTGGTCTCTCTGCGTAATCGCTGCCAGGGACGGGCAGCCGTCCGAGCACCAGTCTGGTTCTGGGATCAGGCGGATGTCTCCCGTGTCCACCCCTGGACATTTGGGGTTCCGGCCACGAATGACACGGCCTCTGCCTTTGGAGAACTGGACGCCTCGTGGGGGCGGCAGACACTTTTCGCTCTGGCTCGGGGAGGTGTCGAGGTGGGTCGGTTCTCCGAGTGCCGTGGAGCGGAAGAGGAGGACCTTAATGGAGCCCACTCGGGAATCTGGGGGCAGCTCGCTAAAGGAGATAACACACGAAGGGTAGTCGTGTTCACGAGGATGAGAGGAAAGGGCGGCGTGTGTGTTCCCGGCAGATGGAAGGGCAGGAGGGAAGGCCGGGAGGTTTGGAGCAAACAGGTGCAAGGCACAGGAGACCTCACCGGTGAGCTGGGCACGTGGGGAGAGAGGAGAAGGGTAGGTAGGCACAGAGGAAGTCTTCAGAGTTCCTTTGTACCCAGTAAAGGGCACGAGATCCCTTCTGATGGCGACTGAAAGAAAGGAAGTGGTGACTGTGAATGACAGGGACGGGAGGATGGAGCAATGGGCTGGCCTCAGGGTTCCCAAGGGCAGGTTGGGGTCGGTGGACCAGGCTTCCTGGCGCCTTGGTGGTGACCTCTAACTAAAGACTCTTGAACCGATTTCAGCAATTTTTCCTCTTGGGTTCAGGGACCGGACGCCAGTCTTGGCATGCTCCGTCCACTTTTGGTTTACCGAATGTTTGCTGCATACCATGTTTCCCCGAAAATAAGACTTACAAATAAAATGAGCCCCAGCAGGATGTCTAAGCATGTGCGCGATAGAAGCCCTACCCTGAAAATCAGCCCTAGTGCTGGGCGTGGCTATGAAAATCAGCCCTAGTGACGGGCGTGGCTGCGCAGCGCATCTGCACAACCCATGCGTATCGTCGCGGAGCGGGAAAGAACACGAGCAGCCCTTCTCATCCGCCCCGTGAGAGCTCTAGTGCTCGACAGGAGAGATCGGGGCCGGTGGTTCTAAAGGAAACAGAGTCGCAAGACACTCAGGATGGGATTCGGGGTTTGGAGAGTGATGATGATGTCCCAGAAGAAGACGACTTAACTATATTTTAGTCAATGGAGATGGTTGTACTGTACTTAAAAAAAAAATAACACATGCCCTGAAAATAAGCCCTAGGGTGTCTTCTTGAGGAAAAATAAATATAAGGCCCTGTCTTGTTTTCGGGGAAACACGGTAGATTAATAGAGCTCTTTGCATAATAGAGCTGTCTGCTTTTGAGACATCCTGCACAGAATTCTACTTTAGCTATCATTAATGACGATTCCAAGAAAATAGATCTCTGTTTCGTTGGGAAACAAAACTATGAATAGTTCTGGGTTCTGAGCCCCGCTGATAAAGCGATTGCTTGACAATCTGGACACATAATAAACAGATCTCCCTGGTGTTCTAGTGTTGTGAATTGCATGGAAACGTAGGCCGTTGCAAATCGGTTCTCATTTTCCCAGCCCAGCGGTACCAGGGTGGAGAAATGGCCTACGTTTAACCACTTTGGTATGGGGCTCACCGGCCACGACACCTCGCTCACGGCCTGCACCCGCAGTCCGCACGGTGATCTGTGCTGTGCTTTGCTGACGAGTCCGTCTTGCTCTTGTGTGATGAGGAAAGTTTGGAAGCACAGAAAGCTTGTTTGACTTCACAGGCAGCTTTCCTTGTCATGTAAATATCAGAACAGTTAACATAGACATGTATGTTTTCATCACGTGATTTTTAAATGTTCACAGTTTTATTTTGATACAGGAAAAAGCAGAAAATTCAAAATTATAGACTACAGTCGACGCTCGGCTGTGCGCCTTCATATCACGGCTGTCGGCTACAGTCGACGCCGGGCTGTGCGTGTTCATCTGTGGCTGTCAACTACAGTCGACGCTCGTACCAAAGTGGTTAAAAGAAGGAAGCATCAGGCAGCCAACACCATGGCCAGCAACGCTGTAAAAACAAAGACTACGAAAATATACGTGCCAAGCCCTGTAAAAAGGGTTACACGGGGGATCCCCATGTACTAGTTTGCGTCCTTTAAACACATTAAAAACATATTAACTCCACTCTCTCGTACATTTGGAATTTACAAGTTCGGGAGAGATGATTTGGAACAAAAACCTAGCTCTGTTTCTAAAAAGATAGCCAAGGAAGTTTAAACTGATGCTTTTGTCTTACAATAAATAGGCCTAAAACAAGCAAAGACATTAAAATGTGGAGGCTTTTTAAATAAGAAATTTAAGGCTGCTCTGGGTGCATGTGTATGTGTATGTAAATAAAATGATGCTCGGCACAGTTCACAATCACAAAGATGTGGAGACAACCCAGGTGCCCATCAATACATGAGTGGATTAATAAAATGTGGTATGTGTACACCATGGAGTACTATTCAGTTATATGAAACAACAGCGATCTAGCACCTCTTGTATTTTCCTGGATAGAGCTGGAACCCATTCTGCTAAGTGAAGCATCCCAAGAATGGAAAAACAAGCACCACATGTACTCACCAGAAAATTGGTATTAACGGATCAACATCTAAGTGGACACATAGGAATAACATCTATAGGGAGTGAAGGATTTTAGGCGAGAGGGTGTGTGTGCATATACGTAAGCCCATCCCAGAAACGATTCTGTCACTCACACTACCGTGTTGTTTTTTTTTAAGTACGGTACGAACATCTACATTGATTCAAATAGAGTGAAGTCGTCCTCTTCTGGAACATCATCCTCACTCTCCAGACCCCGAATCCCATCCTGAACGTCTTGCGACTCTGTTTCCTTTAGAACCACCGGCCCCGACCTCTCCTGTGGAGCACTAGAGCTCTCACGGGGCGGATGAGAAGGGCTGCTCGTGTTCTTTCCCGCTCCGCGACGACACGCATGGGTTGTGCAGATGCGCTACGCAGCCACGCCCGTCACTAGGGCTGATTTTCATAGCCACGCCCGTCACTAGGGCTGATTTTCATAGCCACGCCCACCACTAGGGCTGATTTCATAGCCACGCCCACCACTAGGGCTGATTTTCATAGCCACGCCCATCACTAGGGCTTATTTTCGGGGTGGGGCTTCTATGGCGCACATGCTTAGACATCCTGCTGGGGCTTATATTATAGGTAGGTCTTATTTTCGGGGAAACATGGTATTTCCCTTTTAAACGTGGCCCTCTAAGAATGATAGATATTTTTAAAAATAAAATGCTGTTGGTATGGTTGCCACTAAAACATCATAAAAGTAAATCGAAAGTCCAGCTTCACTTCATGTTACAGGAGCACCTTTGATGTCCTTCCTCTTTTCCTCGACGTTCCTGGTAGCCTGTGTCCTGTTCTCCTTTCCCCAGTCCTGGAGGACCAAGGGCCCCTCCTCCTGGGCCTGGTCCTACTTTTCTTTCGGACTCTCCTGAGCCAAGCCCATGTTATAACCCAGCTCCCTCACATTTCCACCCCTCACCTTGCCCTGCCCACGGCTTCTGTTCCGTCTACAAACCTACACACCCTCTTCCCCGAACCTACCTGTGCTACCTCCCACCGCAGCTCTCTCCATCCTCGATTTTAGGTGCAAACTTGTTGCAAAAATGGTCTCTGTTTATATCATCCGTTTCCTCTTCGTCTCTTCCCATCTTAACCACGTCGGGACCAGCGTGGACTGTAGTCGACAGCCGCAGATGGACGCGCACAGCCCGGCGTGGACTGTAGTCGACAGCCACAGATGAACTTACACAGCGACTTTAGCCGACAGCCGTGACATGACTTTTCTAATTTTTCATGTATCAAAATAAAACTGTGAACATTTAAAAATAACGTCATGAAAACATATATGTGTATGTTACCTGTTCTGATTTACATGACAAGGAAAGCTGCCTGTAAAGTAAAACAAGCTTTTGGTGCTTCCAAGCTTTCCTCGTCACACAGGAGCAGACGGACTCGACGTCCATGCACAGCACAGACCGCCGTGTGGACTGTGGGTGCTGGCTGTGGGCAAGGTGTCGCGGCCGGTGAGCGCGGTACCGAAGTGGTTAAAAACTAAGCAAACCCTTTCCCCCGCCCCCACCCAGGAGGTTTGAGACCCATGAGAAGACCCAAGTGGAGACTTGGAGCTGCCCAAATTGCCAGTCTCTTCCTGACCTTGTATTGCTTCATCCAACCTAAATGTGAAAGGAAAATAAACAATAGGTCCTAACACATCTTTAAACTCTTTAAAAATGATTCTCCCTTCCTGTTTTTCTCTCCGGTTTAGAAATGCCATACTTAAATTTAGTCTTGCTTCCTTGGCTGTTTTGTTGTTTTTGGGGGTTTTTTTTTGCCCGCCCCCCCACCCCCAGAACGGCATGAATTTTTCTGTAGGTGTTAGAAAAATCTAGATTCCAATTAACTTAACCGCTGATTGCCTGGTAAATAAATCTTGGTGAGTCGGGGCTTGTTCATAAGAGATGATGAAAATTTTAAAGTCCTTTGAGCGTGTCGTGCCTGTGTAGAATACAGATGGGCTCATTAGAATGTGAAGTCACTGCACTTGCGTGAGTGGTTTTTGAGAAGAAGGCTGTCGATAACTATTTCCAAGTCTCGTTTAGGGTCTTTTCAAGGGGAAGTTTGTGTGCCTTGTCTTGCACGAAAAACTAGTTTGTAAAATTTCCTTACATTTCCCTTGCTGTTCAGTTTATAGTCTTGGGCATTAAAATATAGAAAAAGTATCATAAAAAAAAAAAAAAACAGACACGGGTATCATAGTAAAATTCCACTGATATTGAATAACTAAATTCCCGGCAGGAACTTGATCAACAGGAGACCGGGGGACTAGCAGAACGGCAAAAGCACCCAGCAATTCTACTCTTTGTGCCTCCTAATTATATAGTGGAGAAATAGAAGGATGTCACAAGAGCATGTGCCTCGATAAACAGTTGCTTGAAAAACGGTATTTCACAATCCTCAGAAATCTGCCCAAAGGCTCCTGAAAAAGCCTTCTGTCTGGAGAGGATTCTAATTGCAAACGTTGTCTGTGGGTCTCACCGTCTTGTGCAGGCAGCACCCTTATTGCTTGTGGGTTTGGGGTTTTATTTCGCCTTTGCTTCCGTTGTGAGCCTCTGGTCAGCTTCCGGAAGGAGCCAGAGTGGCCCTTTTCCAGGTGCTTTTGCTAGCACCTGGGCCGGTCCAGCCCCACTTCTCTCCACAGAAGACGTAGGTTCTCAAGGTTGGCCGTGCACCGCACTCACACTTTAATTCCCTGAAAAGTGATCTGTGGGTGAAAGCAAAATCTTGTTCCTCATCACTGTCAGGAAAGGATCTGGGCTTTAAGGCTCCCGCACGATTTAATCTATTGTGCACCTCTCCCGCTTTTGCGACTGGATTTCTCTGCAGTGTGGAAAATAAAACAGCAGATGACAACCGTCTATAGCATCGTTGCTGAGGACGCAGCTGGTATGTGGGGTGGGGGGTCCTCACGGCTCACGTTTGCGGGGTGGTGGGGCAGCGTCAGGCCACAGTGGAGGGGTATTAGACATGGGCGTTGCCATTTGTCTCAGTAACACAGAGCAGTACTCTTTTTTTTTTGAGACAGAGTCTCACTCCGTTGCCCGGGCTAGAGTGAGTGCCGTGGTGTCAGCCTAGCTCACAGCAACCTCAGACTCCTGGGCTCAAGCGATCCTCCTGCCTCAGCCTCCCGAGTAGCTGGGACTACAGGCATGCACCACCATGCCCGGCTCATTTTTTCTATTTTTAGTAGAGACATGGTCTCGCTCTTGCTCAGGTTGGTCTTGAATAACTGAGCTCAAATGATCCTCCCGCCTCAGCCTCCCGAGTAGCCGGGACTACAGGCATGTGCCACCATGCCCATCTAATTTTTTCTATATATATTAGTTGGCCAATTCATTTCTTTCTATTTATAGTAGAGACGGGGTCTCGGTCTTGCTCAGGCTGGTTTCGAACTCCTGAGCTCAAACGATCCTCCCGCCTCGGCCTCCCAGAGTGCTAGGATGACAGGCGTGAGCCACCGCGCCCAGCCTACAAACATATTTTGAAGTAGCAAAAGATTGGAAACAAGATTTAAGCATCCATTGATAGGAGACTAACGTAATTATTCTGTGACTCGTAGCTGTCGTTACTGCTTTTGTTGTGAAGGCCGACAAGCCAGCATTTCTTTAACATCTCTCATTTTTTAAAGGCATTTAAATTGAGACAGTGCATTTTTGCCTGTCGGCTCTGTATTATTTTGTCGGGTATGGTTTTAATCGGTAGATGTCTGTCTCACCCCAAATGCAATCTTTCAGTAAATATTTGTTACGTGCCAGGCTGATGCCATGGTTTTACATACTCGTCGCAGGTTCAAAATTTTAAAACTGCATTCGTCTGGGCTTGTATTGTTTTGGAAATCGTTTTCAAATGCTGTTGGTTTCATCGTGTGGATATGACATTCTTGCAAAAGTGCTCCTAGACATCCTCCCGCGTACTTTTGAGAACAGTCTGTACTTGGTCCTGTCACTTCTTGGCATGCAAATTTATATGATAACTATAAAGCTCACACCAAGGATGTCTTATGAGCAGTAGGAAGATGTTTGAGGCTAGTGCCTGAATAGATGAGATTATTAAAACGTGTTTCGACACATGTAGATTTTATTTTATGCGGGAAAGAGTATGTTTCTGTTCTCCCAAGGCTTGGATACCCGAAGCAGACAAGAGTCCGTTTTGGTGGTAGTACGTAGGTATTTGCTTCTCCAAATGCTGAGATGGTCCAATTTTCACAAATACTCCCAGCCCGTTGGCTTCATGATAGATTTCTCTACCACTCTGGGCTTTAGGTCCGACATCTGTAGCAGACACCTGTTAAAACTACACTAGCTGGTTGGTCTGAGTAGCAGTGGTGTTTACGACTAATTGATCACAACCGGTTATAGATTCCTTTGTTCCTTCTCCACTCCCACTGCTCCACTTGACCAGCCTTTAAAAAAACCAAAAAATTAAAAAAAATTTAATAAACTACAATAGCTGCCCCTAAGTAGTAGAACAGGCTTCTTGGAATTATTCGTTCTTTGAGAAGAAAAAAAAAAAAAAAAAGAAAAAGGACAGGCTTTCGCCAGCCACTTGCTGTCACTTTACTGACTTCAGATGAAAACTAACTTGCCCCGCTCGGACAAAAAGAAGAATTTTTCGTAAAACACAAAAGGGCAGAGGGGGAGACGGACAGGGACATGAATAAGCAAAACTGTCACGAAGAGCTTGTCAGTTCTCCCTGGGACCGAGTGATCTGTCCGCGGGCACACGTTTCTCGTGGGGGGTGTATTTTCTCCTTTGAGACGTCTATCTAGTCTGAAACACACTCAACTTTAATTGTTTCCAGCCTTGCGTTTCTGTATGTTTGTGATTAAGAAATGCTTTACACTGGCTCGACCTGCATTTTTTTCAGACAATTTTCGATTTTGAAAGTGACTTACTGTTTTATTTTATTACAAAGGCGATGCCTGCTTATTTCAGGAAAACGTGAAAATGATGACGGCCTTTCTGGAGGACAATCTGAAAGTATCTATCGAATAAAAACAACGTATAAATGTCCTTTGACTAAGAAATTTCACTTCTCAGTGATATAGCCTACAGACGCAGCCCCGCTGGTGGAATATGGCACATACGTGAAGTGTTTCATTGCAACTTTTTTTTGCGGTAGCAAATGGTTAGGAGCAACCAAAGTAGTCATCGCCAGAGGACTAGTTAAATAAGTTATGACCATGTATGGTTAGGATGACCATATATCCAGGTTTGTCTGGAAGAATCTTAGTGTATGCCTGTCATTCTGCCACAGTTAGTAACAGTGCACCCCTCCCTTTCAAAAATATCTTGATTTGGCCAATACATTATGCATTTACCCTAATTTTGGCACCGTCTTACTATAGAATACCATATCATCGTCTTAAAAAATGAACAATGACCCTCTTTATCCTTGATGAATTATTATTATTATATTTTTGAGACAGAGTCTCACTCTGTTGCCCAGGCTAGAGTGAGTGCTGTAGCGTCAGCCTAGCTCACAGCAACCTCAGACTCCTGGGCTCAAGCGATCCTCCTGCCTCAGCCTCCCGAGCAGCTGGGACTACAAGCATGCGCCACCATGCCCGGCTCATTTTTTCTATATATATTTTTAGTTGTCCAGCTAATTTCTTTCTATTTTTAGTAGAGACGGGGGTCTCGCTCTTGCTCAGGCTGGTTTCAAACTCCTGACTTTGAGCGATCCTCCCGCCTTGGCCTCCCAGAGTGCTAGGATGACAGACGTGAGCCACCGTACCTGGCCTGATTAATTATTTTTTTTTTTAAAAAAAGCTACACATACCTACTTTGGGTTTAAAACAAAAGGTGTGGAGTGTATGTGTAAGTAGACTGGTGTATACAGTAGACCCTCGAATGACACAGGTTTGAACTGGGTGGGGGGGAGGGTCCACTTATATGCAGATTTTTAAAAACTGTATGCAGCAGGGCCCTCCACATCCAAGAGTTCTGAGTCCAGAACCAAAGGTGGATGGAAAATACAGTATTCCCAGGAAGTGAAACCCGTTTATGGGAAGGGCTGACTTTTTGTAGACTCAGGTTCTGCCGGGCCAACTGTGGGACTCAAGTATGTGTAGGTTTCTCTGCAGTCTGGCATCCTGGACTCATCTCGTGTAGATCAGGGGATGACTGCACACTGAATACTTCTGGAAATTACGTACAAGAAACTGAAAACGTTAGTTGTTTTGGGGGTGGGACTCTTGGCGGCCGAACCACAGAAGTAGGAGAGAAACGTTACGGCCTGCCGTTTTCTGTATTCTTTTTTTTTTTAACCATGTGAATAAATAACCTATTTGAAAATGTCAGAGTTTTATAGAAGGGGAGGAAAAATTATATCTCTACCTAGAAAAATAACTTTAAAACGATACATCCTAATGTTAGCAGTGCTTATTCTGAATAGTTCAATTACAAATGATTTTCTAGACGTCTTTTTGCATACCAGCTTGATTTGGACGGCAGGATTAAAATTCTTCAAATCATTTTAATGCGTAACATAAGCATTTACTGTACCAACATAAGTATATACCGTGTTTCCCCGAAAATAAGACAGGGTCTTCTATTTATTTTTCCTCAAGAAGACACCCTAGGGCTTATTTTCAGGGGATGTGCTATATTTTTTATGTACGGTACAACCATCTACATTTATTCAAACAGAGTGAAGTCGTCTTCTTCTGGAACATCATCCTCACTCTCCAAACCCCAAATCCCATCCTGAATGTCTTGCGACTCTGTTTCCTTTAGAACCACCGGCCCCGATCTCCCCTGTGGAGCACTAGAGCTCTCATGGGGCGGATGAGAAGGGCTGCTCGTGTTCTTTCCCGCTCCGCGACGACACGCGTGGGTTGTGCAGATGCGCTGCGCAGCCACGCCCGGCACTAGGGCTGATTTTCATAGCCACGCCCATCACTAGGGCTGATTTTCATAGCCACGCCCACCACTAGGGCTGATTTTCATAGCCACGCCCACCACTAGGGCTGATTTTCATAGCCACGCCCATCACTAGGGCTGATTTCCGGGGTGGGGCTTCTATTGCGCACATGCTCAGAAATCCTGCTGGGGCTTATTTTATGGGTAGGTCTTATTTTCGGGGAAACACGGTACCATGGTTGAACATTTATGTTGCTCCCAGTTTTTCATTTTAAACAATGTTGCATTGGACATTTTCTTACAAACATCTCTGTGCACGTTCCATGTGTGTATCTGTAGGATAGATTCCTAAAGGGTGAATTGCTGAATTGAAGAAATGCAAAATCCTAGGCTTTCGGCACTTATTTCTAGCCTACTCTTCTAAAAGATACCGTAGAACTGATTTATGCTTTTGCTAGCTGAATCTGACACTGCCAACTTCATGCCTTCTCCAACACCGGATCTTAAAATTGTTCATTCATCTTGGCCAATCTGGTGGGTTACACTGTTTTTATGCTCTTTTAATTTGCATTTGAATTTTTTTGGAGCAGATCGAATTTTCCCCCACATATTTATTGAACATTTGTATTTCTTATGAATAAAAGCTAAGAAAAGAAAAATGATCTGGTTCTACTGGAGGTTGGAAAAATGAAAAAAATAAATAAATAAAAGAGAAGGAAAGAAAAATGAGCAACTTTTTAGTGGGACCAAAAGAATCGTTCTGGGAGAATGGAATGGCATGTATTTTGATTTTCTTTTTTTTTTTTTTTTATTGAATTTTACATTTTACTCAACTAAATTTAAATTATTTGTTTATTTATTTATTTATTTCAGTATATTATGGGGGTACAAATGTTAAGGTTATGTATATTTTTGCCCATATCCCCCTCCCACCTGGATTTTCTTGTTTTTGCTAGTCAAAATACTCATGTTGCCACGGTGGCTCACGCCTGTCATCCTAGCGCTCTGGGAGGCCGAGGCGGGTGGATCGTTCAGGGTCAGGAGTTCGAAACCAGCCTGAGCAAGAGCGAGACCCCCGTCTCTATTAAAAATAGAGAGAAATTAATCGGCCAACTAATATACATAGAAAAAATGAGCCGGGCCTGGTGGCGCATGCCTGTAGTCCCAGCTACTAGGGAGGGAGGCTGAGGCAAGAGGATCGCTTGAGCCCAGGAGTTTGAGGTTGCTGCGAGCTAGGCTGACGCCACAGCACTCACTCTAGCCTGGGCAACAAAGCGAGACTCTGTCTCAAAAAAACGATCAAACGTGGTAGAATTTGTAAAACTTCAGATGCCTTAAAGGGGGCTCAGCCCACTTTGTCCTCAGGTGGTCCTATCTATACCTGTCTATAGCTCCTGTCTATACCTTCAAAAACCCCCGGTGCTGGGAAGAGAGGGCCCCCCTCCTCCCTGTCCCCGGTGACCTTCTTCTCAGATACCTTGTTCTGAGAATGCGAAAAGCATATGCAACGTGTTAACGCTTTTCAGTTGCCAAGAATGTGCTTAGGTGCTATTTGAGACAGATAACTCTCCCGTTCGATTTATGCCATAAATTAGGGCAAGCACTAAGTTGGAAAGAGGAAGCCATTATCCATGGAAAATTTATTATTTTGAATATCCTCCTTCTTCTTCTTCTTTTTTTTTTTCTTTTTCCTTTTTAACATTCCTTGAAGATGAAATGTGGTTTCCACTTGTGTGCATGGTTACAAAGTTAAGAACCTAGAGTTCTAGGAAGACGAGCTTTTCTCCACACCTTTTTTGAATTACACAGGAAAAAAAAAAAATCTGGAAGAGTAAAATGCTGCCCTAACTTGGGTTAAGAACCCTGATAAACTTGAAAACATAAAAGGAGCGGTGGTGATATTTCCGCCAGATTTCTCGTTTTTGCTTTGAATTCCCACCCTTGTATATCTCTCTCCTTCCTTCTCATATACATTTTAGTATCAGCGGAACATATTGAGTGGGCTTTTTTCTTTCTCCTGCTGAAAAATTTAAGCCCTAAAATTACTTCAGGCTGTGGTCTACAGTCGATGGGTGCAAAGCTTGTTTTTGGTTTTTTTTTTTTTTTTTACTTTGTGGTATTTCCTTTCTTGCTGACTTTTTAGCCCTCCCAGTAGAGAGGTCGTGACCCCCTAAATTTGATAGGGGTCGTGGTGTTTGGATCTGTCAGTATGGCACTTCTCTGCACACTGGCTTGGCCTCTAAAAGTCTGTTTTTTTTTTTTTTTTTTTCTAATGGCATCCACATGCCTGACCCAGACCACGAAGCACTTTTTTCCCCGGGGTCAACCCCTAACTGGCAAATCGTTATCTCAACTTGCAATGCTGTAGTCCAGGGGTTCTCAAACTTTTTAAACAGGGGGCCAGTTCACCATCCCTCAGACCGTTGGAGAGTGCGCACTGTGGGCCCGGGACGAGTCGGCTGCTAAGCAGGACAGGTAGCGGCGGCAAAAACACCCGGTGGGCCGGATACATGTGCCAGGCGGGCCGCATGTGGCCCGCGGGCCATAGTTTGAGGACGCATGCTATAGAGAGACGACTGTGAAATATCCTCAAGAAGACACCCTAGGGCTCATTTGATGATGAGAAAAAAGCGAGTGCAAAGGGTTAAAATGCAATACTGTGTTTCCCCGAAAATAAGGCGGGGTCTTCTATTTATTTCTCCTCAAGAAGACACTCTAGGGCTTATTTTCAGGGGATGTGTTATTGTTTTTTAAGTACGGTACAACCATCTCCATTGATTCAAATAGAGCTAAGTCGTCTTCTTCTGGAACATCATCCTCACTCTCCAAACCCCGAATCCCATCCTGAATGTCTCGCAACTTTATTTCCTTTAGACCCACTGGCCCCCATCTCCCCTGTGGAGCACTAGAGCTCTCACGGGGCGGATGAGAAGGGCTGCTCATGTTCTTTCCCGCTCCGCGACGACACGCGTGGGTTGTGCAGATGCGCTGCGCAGCCACGCCCGTCACTAGGGCTGATTTTCAGGTTGGGGCTTCTAGGGCGCACGTGCTTAGAAATCCTGCTGGGGCTTGTTTCATGGGTTGGTCTTATTTGCGGGGAGACGTGGTGGCTGTTCCAGGTGACATCCAGGTTGAGGGCGAGAGCAGGCCACCTCGGCAGGAGCTCGGTTCCCTGGGGTACAGCCTCACCGGGCCGGGCACCTCGGGTTTGTGGCCGGACGGGGTGCACGTCGGATCCCGCAGGACTTGTGAGTCCACGGTGAGTAGATCGGCTTTTAGAAGGGAAAACCAAAGCAAAGGAAGGTGAGGTTGGTCAGCCGGGAAGTGGCAGGGCCGGAATCCTCGCCTGTAGTCGACAGCCACAGGTGAACGCGCACAGCCCGGCATGGACTGTAGTCGACAGCCACAGATGGACGCACACGGCCCGGCGTTGACTATAGTCGACAGCCACAGGTGAACATGCACAGCCCGGCGTTGGCTGTAGTGGACAGCCACAGATGGACGCACACGGCAACTTTAGCCGACGGCCGTGATAAACTTTTCTAGTTTTTCATTTATCAAAATAAAACTGTGAACATTTAACAATAGCGTCATAAAAACATATATGTACATGTTACCTATTCTGATAGTTACATGACAAGGAAAGCCGCCTGCAAAGTCAAACAAGCTTTGGGTGCTTCCAAGCTTTCCTCGTCCCACAAGAGCAGGACGGACGCGCCGTCCATGCACAGCACCGACCGCCGTGCGGACTGCGGGTGCCGGCTGTGGGCGAGGTGTCGCGGCCGTGAGCGCCGTGCCCAAGAGGTTAAAGGGTCCTGCCCCCCACCCGCGCACCGCGAGCTCCCTGGCTGCGCTCGGCACACCCGGCTGAAGAAAGGCAGGGCTCCTCGGCTCCTGTGAACCGCTGGTCCGGCCTTGCTCTCCACCGTCTAGGGGACAGGCCAGGTCTGTAGCAGGCTGCTCGCCTTCCTCAGTCTACCTTCCATGGCGTTCTTCCCCTCCCGACCTTCCATCGTCGTTTCCCATCTGTGAGATCTTTTCCTCTGCTCCAGGCACCCACGCGGCTGCGGCCTTCTGGGCCCAGCCTCTCCAGAATTTTCCCGGGCCCCGTGAGCTGCCCCTTCCTCTCGGTGGAAGGGCTGGCGTCCTCATTAAGTGCTCCTGGCAAATAAAAAAGCACTGAGGCCGGGCGCGGCGGCTCACGCCTTGTAATCCTAGCACTCTGGGAGGCCGAGGCGGGAGGATCGCTCTCGAGGTCATGAGTTCGAGACCAGCCTGAGCAAGAGAGAGGACCGCCCCCCCCCCCGTCTCTACTAAAAATAGAAAGAAATTTATTAGTCAACTAAAAATATATAGAAAAAATGAGCCGGGCGTGGTGGCGCATGCCTGTAGTCCCAGCTACTCGGGAGGCTGAGGCAGGAGGATCGCTAGAGCCCAGGAGTTGGAGGTTGCTGTGAGCGAGGCTGATGCCACGGCACTCACTCTAGCCTGGGCGACAGAGCGAGACTCTGTCTCAAAGAAAAGAAAAAAAGCATTGAAAGTCTGCCGAGTGCTCCATGCAGTTGGCCACCGGCCAAGCCCCGGAGTTGGCTGTTACCTATATGGTCCGTGGCAGCCACTGCCAACACACACCGCAGGTACAGGAAATCCCCAAATTCTATTAATTACGGGGTAAGTTCCTGGAGATATTTGGGTAATGTGTTCCTTACGTTCTGAATTTCTTACTTGCACTTCGGTTAGAGGGAGTTAGCTTCAAGTGCAGAAAAATCTAACAAAGACCCTGCTTTAAAAAAAATAAAAAAAAAAAAAGACTCATAGGTAGAACAGAAAAGTAACATTCGTGTTAGTTATTGTCTCTGAGGCGACGACCATTTTTCCCTTGAATTTTGTGGAATCAATTTTGCCAGGGGGGGGGGATGTCACAACTCTGCCTAGGTGAATATATTTTTGTAAGTGCAAGAACCTTTTCTCGTGACTCTTGGGGGGAGATGTTGAACGCACAGAAAAGTCGAACGAACGGTGGTACGGCCGATGTCGGAATGCCCCGTGCCTAGAACGGGATGGGCGACTGCAGACGCTGGCCTCTGGGCCGTCCAGCCCGACGCCCGTTTGTGCAGGTGAAGTTTATTGCAACGCAGACAAGCACGCCCGTTTACATATGCTCTGCTCATGTGCTCACAGCAGTGCTGAGTTATTTCATTTATTTATTTATTTATTTTTTTTTTTTTGAGACAGAGTCTCGTGTTGTTGCCCAGGCTAGAGTGAGTGCCGTGGCGTCAGCCTCGCTCACAGCAGCCTCAGACTCCTGGGCTCGAGCAACCCTCCTGCCTCAGCCTCCCGAGTAGCTGGGACTCCAGGCATGCGCCACCACGCCCGGCTCATTTTTTCTATGTATATTTTTAGTTGGCCAATTAATTTCTTTCTATTTATAGTAGAGACAGGGTCTCGCTCTTGCTCAGGCTGGTTTTGAACTCCTGACCTGAGAGCGATCCTCCCGCCTCGGCCTCCCAGAGAGCTAGGATGACAGGCATGAGCCACCGCGCCCGGCCAGTGCTGAGTTATTCTAACAGCCACCGCTCTGTGGCCCGCAAAGCCCGCAGTGTTTATTGTCTGACCCTTCACAGAGAAAGTTTGCCAACCCCTGATCTACTAGGTTCACCGCTTGTTCATGTTTTGCCGCGTTTGCTTCATCTCTGTCTCTGCAGACGGCAGGCTCACAATCTCTCTCTCCCGCCCCTCACACGTGTGAACACGTATGTGCACACGCACGCGTGCTTTTCTCGAACCGTTTGAAAGTTATATTACCTGCTTTATAATTCACCCTGCATACATAATTCAAATGTATGCTTCACAATAAGCTCGTTCTCTGGTATAAATGCGACATCATCGTCACGCCTAAGGAAATGAACGTTTATTCGACGCTATCATCCAGTGTGCGGCCCATGTTTAAATTTGACTCCGACGACAGCCTTCTTTCTTTCTTTATTTTTTTTCTTTTCGGATCTAGGGTCCAATCAACGTGGATCCTGTACGTTGCATTCGGTCACTGCCAGTTTTCGTTGTTGTTTTTTTTTTTTTTTTTCACGACGTTGACTTTTTTGGAGAGTCGTTTAAAAACTTCTCGTGAAGATTCCCGGGCCTTATGGGTTTGCTAGCTCTGTTACTCGGACGAGAGCTAAATAATATAACAGTTGTTGTAGTAAAGCAATGTCTCCTCCTCCTTCTCCCTTGGAACGAGAGGCACCGTTATGCTGTCTGGCTCCCAAAGTTAGCATGCTAAGTAAGATGTGGGTCTTGGTTAAAATCGTAAGTGTGGAACCATCTCGGGGTGCAGAGCCAGGCAGGGGAGGATTTACAGTCTGCGTTTTTGGGCAGTTGATGGCACGGTCCTCCTCGCTCGCTCCGGTGGCTGGCCTTGCTACTAGCTAGCTCTTGGCCAGGCGGCTCTCCCCTCTGGCTTCTCTCCTGGCTGGCCCTGGCTCCCCACCAGCAGCGCTGGGTTGCAGGAAGGAGCTGCAAACCGGAGACCTGCAGTGATTTAAATCCTGCAGACCAAGCTGTCCGGGCCTGCTAGCAGCGCGGAGCCTTTCTGTCTGCAGGCGTGTGCCGAGTGTGGCGTGGCGTGTGCGTGTGCGTGTGTGGGCTGTGCGCACGGGAAGGGCACCTTCGTGAGAATCTGGGGTGCCACAGCCAGGCACCTCTGACGGGACTGCGCGTGGCTGGTCACAGGTCTTGTCCTCGACTGTGGTCTTCAGCGATTCCCAGAGATCCACCGACACCCACGCTTTGCTTTCCTCCTCGCAAGAAGCGCTCAGAGCTTGCAGCTAGTCCACAAGACACCGTGTTTCCCCAAAAATAAGACAGGGTCTTGTCTTTATTTCTCCTCAAGAAGACGCCCTATGGCTTATTTTCAGGGGATGTGTTATTTTTTTTAAGTACGGTACAACCATCTCCATTGATTCACATAGAGTGAAGTCGTCTTCTTCTGGAACATCATCCTCACTCTCCAGACCCCGAATCCCATCCTGAGTGTCTTGCGACTCTGTTTCCTCTAGAACCACCGGCCCCGATCTCTCCTGTGGAGCACTAGAGCTCTCACGGGGCGGATGAGAAGGGCTGCTCGTGTTCTTTCCCGCTCCGCGACGACACGCACGGGTTGTGCAGATGCGCTGTGCAGCCACACCCGTCACTAGGGCTGATTTTCATAGCCACGCCCATCACTAGGGCTGATTTTCATAGCCACGCCCATTGCCAGGGCTGATTTTCATAGCCACGCCCACCACCAGGGCTGATTTTCATAGCCACGCCCACCACTAGGGCTGATTTTCATAGCCACGCCCATCACCAGGGCTGATTTTCATAGCCACGCCCACCACTAGGGCTGATTTTTCGGGGTGGGGCTTCTATGGCGCACATGCTTAGACATCCTACTAGGGCTTATTTTATGGGTAGGTCTTATTTTCGGGGAAAACACGGTAGTAGTCAGTGACATAACCACTGAGAGTCACATCTCATCATGCTCACAGATGTGACTTGTACTCAAGGCCAGGAGATTATATAATCAGGGCCAGGATTCCTGGGGGCATCTTAGAAACCTGCCCCAATCACACTGAGCGACTGGGGAACCTTCTCTGCGTGCTTTGTTGAATCGCACTTGGGCGATCGTGTGCTCAGTCACTGCCGTCGTTACTTCTGTAGCGTCTTCTCACCGCGTCCGTCCAGATGAACTCACAGCAGCCTGGCGCCGGGAGCTGCCATTCCCTGCCTTGCAGTTCTCACTCGCTGGGTGGGGCCAGTGAGCACCTTTAGAAGTCTTTTAGGAGGACTATTAGAGACTTGCAGCTGACAAGCCTCTGAGCTGCGACCCTGGAGTTCAATGACCCATACAATCTGCAATCCCTTTCAAAACCATTTGTTTTAGTCTTTTTTTTTTTTTTGAGACAGAGTCTCACTCTGTCGCCCAGGCTAGAGTGAGTGCCGTGGCATCAGCCTCGCTCACAGCAACCTCAAACTCCTGGGCTCAAGCGATCCTCCTGCCTCGGCCTCCTCCCGAGTAGCTGGGACCACAGGCACGCGCCACCGCGCCCGGCTAATTTTTTTTTTTCTATATATTTTTAGTTGGCCGATTAATTTCTTTGTATTTTTAGTAGAGACGGGGGGTCTCGCTCTTACTCAGGCTGGTCTCGAACTCCTGACCTCGAGCGATCCTCCCGCCTCGGCCTCCCAGAGTGCCGGGATGACAGGCGTGAGCCCCCCCCCCCCCCCCCCCCCCCCCCCCCCCCCCCCCCCCC
>VSMD01127822.1:0-112524 GCA_008750895.1 Mirza zaza
TTGGCTGTTTGGGGTTTGGGTGTGTGTGTTTTATTAACCTTCTTCTTCTCTTTCTTTTCATTCTTCCTTCCTTCCATTTGTTATTATGGTTGTGTAGAACAGAACCCCTTTGAATAATTCTCTGTCTACTGCTCTACAGGCTGGGTTTGCACAAACAAAGGGTGTGTCTTAGTTTATTTAGTGTTGCTATAAACGATTACCTGAGGCTGGATAACTCAGGAAGAAAAGAGGTTTATTTGGCTCACAGTTCTGCTGGCTGTACAAGAACACGGTTCCAACATCTGCTTTGGGAAGGTCTCAGGCTACTTCTACTCATGGCTAAAGGTGAAGGAAGCCAGCGTGTGTAGAGATTGCATGGTGAGAGAGGCAGCAGGAGAGAGAGAGGGGAGGTGCCAGGCTCTTTTTAACAGCCAGATCTTGCATGAACCCATAGAGAAAGAGGGAGAAAATTTTCTCCCTCACCTCTGAGGGAGAAAATTAATCTATTCATGAGGGATCTGCCCCATGACCCTAACACCTCCCATATGTCCCACCTCCCAACATTGAGGATCAAATTTCAATATGAGGTTTGGGAGGGACAAACATTTAAACCAGTGGTCCCCAATCTATGGTGAATCGTATAATTATTTCATTGTATATTACAATGTAATAATAACAAAAAAAAGTGCACAATAAATGTAGTGCACTTGAATCATCCCAAAACCATCCTCCCCAGTCCGTGGAAAAATTGTCTTCCATAATAATGGTCCCTGGTGCCACAAACGTTGGGGACCACTGATCTAAAAACTATAGAAAGGTATACTAGTTAGGATCAGCTTGAGTCAGAGAGCAAGAGAGTTAGCAAAGAGTTACTGGGAGTGATTTTAGTTCTGATATTGCCCAGATGCTGAGTTCAGTGGCAGATGGCTTTTCCACTGGGTCTGCTGGGGATGCTGAGGGATGGTGGCCTGATCCAGGAGCCAAAGGAGGATAGGATGGGGCTCACAGAGAGCTGCCAGAGCACAGACTGAGTGTGGAGAGGTCACCAAGCCCTGACAGAGCCAAAGAGAAAAGACTGCAGTTCTTTGAGCCATGGAAGTTAACGCAGACACTGGCAGAGTGTATGGACCTCAGATGGCAGACACTGCCCACCCAGGGGCTTGTGAGAAGCCAGAGGGTCACCTTCCTTCCAGTGTCACATGGTTATTAAAGCCTCCTCATACCTCAGATGTCACCAAACCAGCTGAGAAGGGAAGAAACTGAAATATAGTAAATATCTCATAGAATAACGAATTGCACCCAGAGAAACTGTTAAAAATTATTAGGGTGCATTTTTGTTTAAATTAAATTGGCCTGAATTAAGTACCTCAGTTCCTGCTTCTTAGGAGATAGGGGCTAAAAGAGTGGTCAAAGGAATTTTGGAGAAATGAAGAGAACATGAGGAAATTTGCTATCCTGATACAATGGGAATTTTTCTCAGTTTATAATATGAAGAAAAATGCTTATTATAGATTTCTGGAGAATACTTTTAAACAAATTTGGACTGATTCTTTCTATTCCTGGTTTGTTATAAATTTTTATACAGAATGGGAATTGAATTTTTTTAAAAATATATTTTTTAGCTTCTGTTGTGTTTCTCTTTGTATGTTTTTGGAGTGAGATGCATAAATAGATTACCTAATGTCAATCACCCTTACATTCCTGGGCTAAATCATTTTTCTAAATTTTAATGTACTTTATTTCTTAATGTGTTGATCCAAAGCCATCTGCTTTATTTCTTCTAGGAAGTCCCTCAAAATTACCCCTGGAACACTTGATTTCCAATGCTGGTTGAAATGTATGCTTATTGTTCATATGTTTCTGGCCATTTCTAGAGATTCTCAATAAAAATAAATTATGTTTATAGAATCTACCACCTTGACTAATATCTTATTTTAATATGTAAATGACATTTTCCCTTTAAAGTATAGAGTACTATTGATATTCCAAGAGTCTGCACCATGGTTATCTTCTAAACAACTGACTATTATTGGTGCATTTTCTTTCTTGATAATTTCTTCTTAGAGAATGTTGTCCTTCCCCACCAACAGAGCAGAAGTGAGAGACTTCTGGTGCTATGATTCACCATCCCCAGCCTTTGGTGGATAATTAGACTAGGAGTAAACATCTTTCTTTCTTTTTCCAATTCCCCAGACACTGTGCATTGTATGTGTTAGGTGTGAATTCACCCATCCCCTCCCCACCCACCTACTTGTAACATTTCCAATGAATGTTACTTCCATGTGTGCACGTAAGTGTTGATCCATTAGTTCTAATTTAATAGCAGGTACATGTGGTGTTTGTTTTTCCATTCTTCAGACACTTCATTTAGAAGAATGGTCTCCAATTCAAACCAGATTAATACAAGAGGGATTAGTTCACCATTTTTTTTTATGAACCTGCCAGATTCTTTAGACAACTTTTTTCTTTTTTCAATTTTCTTTTCTTTTCTTTTCTTTTCTTTTCTTTTCTTTTCTTTTCTTTTCTTTTCTTTTTTTTCTCTTCTCTTCTCTTCTCTTCTCTTCTCTTCTCTTCTCTTCTCTTCTCTTCTCTTCTCTTCTCTTCTCTTCTCTCTCTCTCTCTCTCTCTCTCTCTCTTTCTTCATTTCTTTCTTTCTTGACAGAGCCTCACTTTGTTGCTCAGGCTAGAATGCTGTGGTATCATCATAGCTCACTGCTATCTCAAATTCAGATTCTCAAAATCTCAAGCAATCCTCCTGCCTCAGCTTCCTGAGTAGTTAGGACTATAGGCGCATACCACCATGCCCAGCTAATTTTCTTTTTTTTTAGTAGAGATAGGGTCTCACTAATTTTTTTTTTTTATTTTAAGACAGGTACAACTGTAATTTCAGTAATAGCTATGTAGGAATTAGGGTAAATAAAATAAGGCTTTATATGCAGGCTCTAGTTTTCTTGTTCACAATGTAGCATAATGAGGTTGCAATCACTGTAGAAGAGGTGTGTTTTCATTGAAAAATACCTGGCCCTGACTGCCAATATCAGATAATACAAGAGAGCATAACCTCAGTTGCATCCCACTTTGAGGCTTCCAGATGTTTTCAGTGCACAGGAATGAATAAATAGGTCAGCTTTGGTATGACATGGGTGGGTTAATAAACAAACACAAATCTGGGGGCTGATTCTGTCAGCAAATGTGCTCAGTTCTGATGTAAATTTATGTAAACCATTAATAAAAATTTTATGTTACACATCTGATAAAAGAGTAATAACTGGAATCTATATAGAACTCAGGAAAATTAGCAAGAAAAAAAAGTCAAACAACCCTATTATAAAGTGGTCAAAGGACATGAACAGAACCTTTTCAAAAGAAGATAGACTAATGGCCTATAAACATATGAAAAAATGCTCAACATCTCTAATCATCAGAAATATAAAAATCAAAACCACAATGAGATATCACTTAATTTCAGTAAGAATGGCTTTTATAAAAATGTTGCAAAATAATAAATGTTGGTGTGGATGTGGAGAGAGAGGAACACTCATACACTGCTGGTGGGATTGCAAATACAACCCCTGTGGAAAGTAATATGGAGATACATCAAAGAGCTACAAATAAAACCACTGTTTGATCCAGCAATCCCACTACTGGGCATCTACCCAACTGTAAAAAAGACATTCTATAAAAAAGACATCTGCACTCAAATGTTTGTAGCAGCACAATTCACAATTGAAAAGATGTGTTAACATCCCAAGTGCCCATCAATACATGAGTGGATTAATAAAATGTGGTATACGTATACCATGGAGTTCTACTCAGCCACAGGAAACAATGGTGATCTAGCACTTCTTGTATTATCCTGGATAGAGCTGGAGCCCATTCTACTAAGTGAAGTATCCCAAGAATGGAAAAACAAGCACCACATGTACTCCCCATCAAATTGGTATTAATTGATCAAGTCTTATGTGCATATATAGTAGTAATATTCGTTGGGTGTCAAGCAGGTGGGAGGGGGGAGAAGGGGTTGGGTGTATTCACACCTAATGGGTATGGTGTGCACTGTCTGGGGGATGGACACACTTGAAGTTCTGACTTGGGTGGGGCAAAGACAATATATGTAACTTAAACTTCTGTACTCCCATAATGTGTTGAAATAAAAAATATTAAATGTGGCGAGGAAAACAAGTGATTACCTGATTTTTTTTAGGACTAGATATTTGTTGTTGTTAAAGTCATATTAAATTTTGTTTTTGCAAAATAGCTACATTTTCCTACTGGTTAATGTGGTAAGTAAATGGAACAATTGTTCTCTCTTAGGATTTAGATTCTGTGAACAATATTAGACTTACCTTTAATTAAAAAAAGAAAACGAAAACCAAAAATAAAACAAAGTTCTGTTTGTCAGATGAGCAAACAGAATTTTATTTGTACTAGGTCTGGTAATTTAATTTTTAAAACTAAGAAATCAGATATTTGGAGGAAAAAGTAACTAATTATCAGTAGTGGAAAAGCAGACAATTCTATTATTACATACTACGGGGCAATTGTTTTGTAGATTGGATTTATCTTTAATCTCATCTACTAGCATTTACGAGTCCCCATTTATTGAGTGCAGACTGCTTAGCACATGCTATGTTATATGCCCCAGGATACAAAAATGTATAACATGTTTTGAGTGTAGGGCACGAACTTCAGTACACAAATCCAGGTGGCTAACAAATAAAGCATTTTTTAATTTTTTCTAAATCAATTTAATTTCTCCCTTGAGTCCTATTTCTGCTGTGTTGGCAAGAAGCTCAAGCTCACTGTGTCTGGGGTTTTGCCCTGTCTCTGTCCTATAAGTCAGCGGTCCCCAGCCTTTTTGGCACCAGGGACCCGTTTCATGGGAGACAATTTTTCCATGGACCGAGGTGGCGGGGGGTGGGGATGGTTTGGGGATGATTCAAGCACATTACATTTATTGTACAATCAGACCTCTCTGCTGATGATAATCTGAGTTTGCAGCTGCTCCCCAGCACTAGCATCACCACCTTAGCTCCACCTCAGATCATCAGGCATTAGATTCTCATAAGAAGCATGCAACCTATATCCCTTGCATGAGCAGTTTACAGTAGGGTTCTTTGAGAATCTAGCTCCTTTGAGAATCTAATGCTGTCACTCATTTGACAGGAGGTGGAGCTTATGTGGTGATGCGAGTGATGGGGAGCAGCTGTAAACACAGATGAAGCTTCACTCACTTGCTGGCCACTCACCTCCAGCTGTGTGACCGGGTTCCTATCAGGCCACAGATTGGTACTGGTATGTGACCCAAGGGTTGGGGACCTCAGCCATTAAGTCTTGCCATATGCAATGCCAAGGCATCCACAATGAGGGGTGCTCGGGGAAACCGCAAACTGTTAGATATACAGATTATGAGACATATCTCACTCCTGTTTGCATAGTGCATTTAGGACCTTCATAGCTATGCATGGGGGGAAAGAATCTTATGAAGCTGGGGACTCTGGTGCCTACATACTTGTCCTGAACCTTGTATATAGGCCTCCCTGGAGCTCTGGTCTTACAACTCTGCAAACCAGTGACCTCTGTCTTACAGTCCAGGGGAATGTCTTTCATTGTCTGGATGAGTATCTCTTGCCCTTTTGCTTCTTCTTACACACTCTACTTCCTTATCCCATTTACTTCCTGCAAACTTTATAAGGTATTCTATGGAGTTAGACCTTTGGAAACAAAGGGCAAGATTTGCAGGCTACCTCTGCTCCTTGGCCCAGCCATACTTCCTTTGAGGCAATGACAATGAGTCTCCTCTTTTCCATACCTGTGGTCCTACTTCAGGTCAGCATAGTGTTTCAGGAGCTGCTATAATTACAATCTAATTTTACTTCTTTCTCATTTTGTACTCTAAAGCATTCCATACATAGCTACCAAATTATTCTTCCCTAAGAGTAGCTCTGACCTCATTATCTCTAGTTCAAAAATTTTCCTGGGTTCCCACTATCAATAAAATTAAGTCCTAACACCTTAGGTATTTTAAATCTGCTAGGTTCATGTAACTGTTAAGATTTTCTCTCCCATGTTTCTCTTTCATGCCTCTGTGATATATAGCCTAAGTGCAAAACTACTAACATGCTTTCCATGTTTTCCCTGTGTCTGTCTTGGTTTATGATGTTTCTTCTGCAATAAAATCTCTCCCCACCCTTCACACCAATTTCTACCAATGCCCAAATTCTGTCCATTCTTCAAGGGATAGATGTTGTGCCCCTTCCTTCAGGAAGCCTTCCCTATCCTCAGCGAATGCTAGCTGCAGAAAAAGGAATAATGAAACCAAAAACTGAGATGAGTTTATAGCTGCTACCAAAAGAGCAGAATGGAAAGTTATCCTGGTAATAAAAGTGAACATGTGGAATGAAGCCCTAATCCCATAACAGGTATCAGGATGGGAGTGAATGGGACCTGAGCATGGGGTGACCTGAGACTGAGTGGTGGCTGAGCCCATCAGGGCCTGGGGTGGAAATATTCCACTTGGCTGGAGCCTGGACATTGAGAAAGGGATGTAGACACATTAGAAAATGATGTGCCCATTCTTTGGTACTGGCTGACATAAGGGCTCTTTCCAACTCCAATCTTAGGCAGTGCTGTTTGACTTACTGGAAATACCTCCTGGTGACTTGTTTGAGCTCCCATTGTACTTTTGTTGTCTCTCTTTTATGACACTAACATCCATAATAAAATAATGAGGACATTATTTATCTGTCCCATTTCCACTGACGGATGATAGCATCCTCAAAGGCAAGGCTCTTACCTCCTTCACTCTCTTGTCCTCTAAAACACCTGGCACAGCACCCTGCACATGACTCTCAGACCACCCACTGTAAACATGGAGACATCAAAACATTGACATCCATGATGGTGATGATCCCAATAAACATGATCACAATGGTGAGTCCAAAGACTGATGATTTGCTGCCATAAATATGCTTGTCCTTTTACTTGGCAGTCCCCATGTGAAAGGGTGATGTTCTGAAGCTACCAGATCTTATTTATCAATAAAGCATATGCCAATTAGACAGTAAATTCAATATTTCTTCTTTTTTTTAGTTCTGAGTGTACCTTGACACTGCAGACAATTAAATAAAGTTTGAGGGGTACAACTATTGACATATCACACCAATGTCTGCAGGTTTGAGTGGCATGAAACCAGAAGTTTCTATGAGATCCAAATCATCCCAAAACGGGGGATGAGTATGGTTGTAATACTAACCTTAGTAAAAGAAGAACATGATGAAAAAAAAAAACAATATTACTATAAAATATGGAAGCTACTTTAAGAGTCTATCACATCCACTTTAATCAAGTGGAGAAAACTTCCTGAGCAGCTAGTCTGTGAGCAGTCATGATCTGCTTTGTAAATGAGGCATTGGGGGTAGATCTGGACAGAAGCAATATGATGAGGAAATAGCTCTTGTTAGTTTTAAAAATTATTTGTCTTTCTGCTTTTAATTTTTTTTTATCTGTTGGCACTTTCCTTGATCAGGGTTCTGTATCTATTCATAAAAGGAGACCTGGCACCAAATCATTTGGGTACCTGTTATACTACCTTCAATTAGCATTATTTCTACTAGAGGAAGCTCCTACGGAAAGCTTTGAAAGCATGCTTTTAGAAGTGTTTCTCCCACGGCACCCTCAAAGGCATTGAGATTTGAATTTACTCTCATTCTGTCATCTTTCAGTAAAATGTTTTTCCCTACTTTAGAAAAAAGTGTTTCAATGTTTATGGACATCAGGGATTCTATCAGTCTCCATAAGTCATTAGTACATCTGATTGAATTAAATGTTTTAACGCTTGAATGTTATCTCTTTTACCTCACAACCCTCTTTCCCAGTTGGAAAGAGCTAAAGGAAAAGAGAGACTTGAATGCAAGGGTGGCCTAGTAACGCATTCTGTTTGCTCTTCCTGCCTTCTCTTTGGCTAAATGCTACATTGATTGCAGCAGCATTTGAACTGTTGCCACGTGCAGCAATACAAGCTTCACATGATTTGATATTTAACTTGCGGGAAAGGAGCCCAGATCTTTCTCTCTCTCTATTCTCTCCCTGTGTGTTTACTGAAATAGGAAGTGTCATAACCAGCTTGTCTGTTTACTTTCAGCCCATTGTTTTGGGGAGAATAAGGAAAAAAAACTGACTAGCATTCAGAAGCAGCCTTCAGAAAAAGCACACATCTTTTTTCTTCTTTTATATAAACTTGTTTAATCAGAGCATTTGTACTTTGATGTATTATTATTACTTCACTCTTGGGGAATTGATTTGTAATGCTACCTAATCAGTGTGGTTCCAATTTTAATCTTGGAGCTGAGCAATAAATATAACACATTAATTTCCATAAACCATATATATTTGAAAGCTTCATTTACATAGTGAACAATTTAGACCTATAAATTCTAATGTGTTTCTATTCCTTTTGGGTTACTGTTTACATAACCTTTTTATAGCTCTGGTGAACCATAATGCTGCCCAATGCTGACAAATTTCTCACTATTGTCCAATGCATAAAAATGTATTTTAAGTAACTCTCCAGGACTCCCTCGGTAATTTTTCTTCTTTTTTTTCTCACTCACTATTGAGGGTAATTCCCTTTTAGGAGTTGAAAAATTCCATTTCATTTCCCTACCAATTTCAGCATCTCATTTGGCAATTTTTTCTAGCCTAGTCTGGGCTTCTGATATAGTTGGTGCCAATATAGCTCCATTTATCTCGGGTGGGACTACTCAACTTGAAGAAAGTGCAAACTCAGCTGTAAGTAACATCCTCTCTGCCTCTAAGAGGTCAGGAGCATGAGACAGAGCATGGCTGAGTATCCTCAGCAAATAACCTGAGCATTTTTAAGGTGATGTGAGGATGGATTGAAGATGTTAAAATGGATCATTATATTTTAGAAAAAATATATGTGTATACATATGTATATGTGTTTATATGTACATATATGTAAGTGTGTGTATGTACACACATGCACACACATATACACACAGAGAGAGCAAGAGAAAGAGAGAGAGAAAGGAGAGGAGACATTTAACGGAAAAAATAAATTCAGCTTCCAACCATTCACCTTTAGCAGTTTCTACGTGCTTAATATTTTGGTGACCTAGCACCTCTTGTATTATCCTGGATAGAGCTGGGACCCATTCTACTATGTGAAGTGTCCCAAGAGTGGAAAGACAAGCACCACATGTACTCACCAGCAAATTGGTTTTAACGGATCAACACTTAAGTGCACATATAGTAATAACATTCATTGGGTGTTGGGCAGAGGGGAGGGGGAGGGGTATATTCACACCTAATGGGTGCAGTGTGCACTGTCTGGGGCATGGACACGCTTGAAGCTCTGACTTGGGCAGGGCAAAGGAAATATATGTAACCTAAACATTTGTACCTCCATCAATAAGCTGAAATTTAAAAAAATAAAAAATTCCAATTATCTACATTTTTTTTTTTTGCTTTTTATAGACAACTTGAGCCTGATCTAATAATGTCCTTAGGGTGTACTGCACTTTATAGTTTTTAATGTACTTTCATGTATATTATCACATCTGATCGTTGCAATATTTTCATAAGGTGTTACTATATTCATGTTAAAGATGAGGAATCTAGGAGTCAGGAATTTTTATTACTATATTATTGTTGACATGAAGGGAATACTTACTGAGTTTGTCTAGAGTATAATAACTGAAACATACACCTATTCAAGCACAAAAAGTCGTTAGGCTATTGACGTCTTTTCATAAGACCACAGTAAATGTTCCCCTGGCTCCCCAAGCCTTTTGAACCTAGGGGAAGGTGAATCAAAGCCAAGGCCGAGGTGCACTGGCTCATACCCTTGCTGGGCTCCCCTGTGTTTCCACCCAAACGACTTTCCCTGAATCTAGTCCAGGTGGGTAGTGAACCAAAATCGTTAACTGCTGTTTCACAAACAACATGAAATAAATCAGAGGTCTCAGCTCAGTTCCTAAAAACAAGACTCTATTTCACCCTTCTTACCTCTGCTGGGCAGTCCTCGTGGTCAAAGATTAATTGGTACACGAGAAGAGTGTTCCCTGCTTGTCCCCGGCGTCACATAAATGGATGCTGTAGAGGACGCTGGCTCTGTGTTGTAGGTAAGAGGAGAGGTGGAGCAGCTCAGAGGAGGGGAGCAAAGGCTTTCGGTGAGAATGTGGAGCTTCAGGTGTACCCCTGAGCTGTGCTACTGTACTGCTGACTCTGCGCTTCTCTGCAGGAGATACAGGAAGGAAGCAGGAGGTTTGGAGTCAGGCACACCTGGGTTGCCATCCTTGCTGCACCACTTCCCAATGCCGGGAACTAGGGCATGTTACCTCTCAGCATGGAGAATTGTTGAGTATGAAGCATGCACTTGTTTCCTACTGCTGTGTAACAAATCACCACCAGCTTAGCGGCTTAAAGCAACACCCATTTATTACTGCAAGCTTCTGATGGTCAGAAGCCCAGGTGCAGCATGGCTGGTTTCTCTGCTCAGGGTTTTACAGGACTGAAAACAAGGTGTTGGCTTGAGCTGTGTTTTCTCATCTGGTGCTTAGGAGCCTTCAAGTTCACAGACTGTGGAAAGAATTCGTTTCCTTGGAGTTGTATTAATAGTAACTAAGGTCCTTGTTTTCCTGCTAGCTTATGGCCAAGAACTGCTCTCAGCTTCTAGAGGCTGCCTACAGTTCCTTGCCATGGGGCCCCCATTGGCAGATCACAAGACGTATGTTTGCACTTTTCTGGGAGAGATGAAGCACATCTCTCTGATGTCTTCTGCCACCAGCCAGAAAAAGTGTCTCTGCTTTTAAATGGCTTTTGTGTCTAGGTCAGACCCACCTGGATAATCTCCCTGTGTTAAGGTCAGCTGTGCCATATAACTAAATCTAATCATGAGAGTAAAATCTATCATAGTCACAAACCCAGGATTATGTGAATCATGTCCATTACTGGCAGGAAATCTTAGGGACACCTTAGAAATCAACCTATTGTGCAGAGATGCAATTTATGTGAAAATAATCCAGCTCTAGACAAATCATTGGCATGCAATAAGTGGTAATTCCTCTACAAAATGGGGTGAGACAATATATTTTTAAGGATATGGTAATTCTGGTAACTGTTTTACACACCTGTTTCCCATAAGAGAAAAATTCCATGTAAATTACAGTTATTTTATAATATCAATTATAGTGTTTAGCTTACTACTGAGCACATCATAAGTGCTTAATAAAGACTTTTAAAAATGATATGGGGTCTATAAAGAGGTAAAGTCATCCTTTTATGTTTAGGAATTGTCTTGACATTTTGAATACTGTGGGCCATGAGTCAGGGCTCTCTCAGGGCATTCCTAGTCATTTGCATAGTTTTAACCAGTATTTGCTTATTAATAACTCACACATTTTTATTTACAGATCAGGTGACAGCCAGCACTGGAACCTGTCTCTACAGCTGCAAACTGGTTATTTCCACCTGTCTGTTACCTACATATCCCAATCTCAACATGCTGCAAAGGGAACTGCACCTCTCAAATAATTTTTTCTTTTATAACTTCTATCTCAATGAATGCATCACATTCTCCCCAATCTCCAAAGCCAGAAACTAGGTAATCATTCATCTTACACTCTTCTCCCTCTTCCTTCTGTATCCAATTGGCCAAAGTGTGCCAGTTCTATCTCTTGAATGCCTCTTGTACTTTTTCTCTTTCCTTTATCTGTACTAACCCTGGTCCTGCTCATTCCCTACCTGGTTATGGCAGTAGTGTATTCCTAATCAGGTTCCTGTTCCTGGGATCTCCAATCCATTCTGCACTCTGTAGTCCAACTTATTTTCCGAAGGTATAAATATGATCCCCTCTCTTGCCAGTTTTCAAGGACTCTCAACTGATTTAAAGAACAAGCATCTGATTGCTCGGCATCTACTTCCACTATCTGTCCATATGTGAATCTCCACACAGCACAATTATTTTGTAAAAATATTTTTGAGGCATCATTTACATACAATAAAACACATAGATATTATGCGTGTGTTTTATGCATTTTGACAAATGAATATATTTGTGAAACCATTATCTAATTAGGATATGAAGCATTGAAGTCATCACTGTAAAACATAAATCATGTTACATTGCTTGTCATAACTCTCAAAACTGTCCAATGGTGGAATGAGATTCAATTCCTGTATCTTGCCCCCACACTATATTCCACAGAAGTATCAATTCTTGCCCCCACACTATATTCCACAGAAGAATACTCAAGGAGGAGAGGTAGTGAACTGAGGGGGTCTTGTCTCTGGTCCTGTTTGCTCTTCCTGATTATTTACAGGGAAAAGAAAAAGGCAGAAGTTGCAGCTGCATACCACGTAACTCAGACTCAGGCCACACAGCCACACGCCTTTCAGGGCTCAGAATAATTTAAAGTTCCCGTAGCTTTAAGTTTGAATTATTTAATTTCACACTTTCTTCAGGTTTGTCCAAATGCCTCTTCCTCATAGCTCAATAAACCCTTGTTAAATGATGTGTGCTACAGGAAGTTTCTTGATCCCTATTTAAAACAGCACCCATATCAGAGTCCAAGCCCTTCTACATGTCACACAATTTTAAACATTTGTTTAGCGTTTGCTGGAATGTAAGAGGGCTTAGGATGCCCTGTTCACCGTCATCTTCCCAATGTTCAAAATGGCATTTGAGAATGTAAGAGAGAAAATGGCCTGAAAAAGGATAAAATTATTTTCTGTCTCTTCAACCCCCCCCCCCCCACTTTTGAGAAATAAAACTTACCTACCTGCTCCAAGCCAGTGGTCAGGAGGGGCAGGAGAGTGTCCTTTGTTCTTTGTGCCACAGGAGATGGCTTGGGGGAGTTGCCCAGACAGAGGTCACGAGACTGCCTTAGCCAAAGATGGAATTATGGGGTTAATCAGAACCTATAAAAGCTCTGTATTCCTGCTCAGAGGCAAGACGTTGGCACTTTGCGAATGGATTCTGCCCACACCTTCATTTGCTAGCAAATTAATAAACTCCTCTTTCCTCCTCCTCAAACCACTTGTCCTCATTCTTCTTATGCGCCCTCGAGTACAAGTCCTGAACTTTAGGTAACAAGAATAGGTTCTCCATTCTTTTTTTTCCCTTGAGTACCCTTTTATTTTCAGCATATTATGGGGATATAAATTTTAAGGTTTCATTAAATGCCCTTTACCCTCCCCCCCCCACAAGTCTGAGTTTCCAGCATGACCATCCCCCAGATGGTGCACATCTCACTCATTATGTATGTATATGCCCGCCCCCCTCCCTCCTCCCACCTGCCCAATACCCTGGCGGTGATATAGCACATCTTATGTTTTCCTGGTTAGAGCTGGAACCCATACTACTAAGCGAAGTATCCCAAGAATGGGAAAACAATCACCACATATACTCACCAGCAAACTGGTATTAACTGAGCAGCACCTAGGTTCTCCATTCTTACGTGTTGAATGGAGTAGATAGACTCTAAACTGTGTAGCATGACATAAAAGGCCCTTCGTGATCTGAACTTGGCTTTATTTTTTACCTATATTTCCTGCTTCCCATAATCCCTACACTTCGGTCAGTTTCAGCTACTTGCTGTTCCTTAAAAACGTGAGGTTTCCCTTCACCTCTGGTCACATATTCTCACTGTTCCTGGAATGGCTTTGCTTCCTTTGTCTACCTTTCAAATGCTTGCCCCTCCTCTCAGCTGGAGTTCTTTCCTCTGTGAATATCTTTCCCCTTGACCCCCTTCAACAGACTTCAGTCTCTTTGCTCTGTTTCCTCCTTCCCGTACTCTTTTTAGAACAGCTACTAGAATGTTCCGTAAACACTAATATTTCAGCACAGTGTTTTTCCATCAATGCTTGAACTTTCTGAGGATGTTTGATTATGTCTTCTCATCTTTGTATCATCAATACTTAGCCAGCTTCATGTACAATTTGAACTCAATACATTTTTGTTAAAGGAAGGTAATAGAAAAGAAAAGAGGAAAGAGAGGAAAAAGGGAAGGAAGAAGGGGGAAGGAAAGGAAAAGGCTAGAAAAGAAAAATAGATAACAAAATATTAAGATTTGAATTTAGTCCCTCAGACACAAAGAGTATCAAGTGTCAGCAAAATAGTTACTTCATGACTACTTTCAGTTATTAAATATAGGGCTTATTTAGATTTAAGATTTCCAAATTATTGTTTGTGTGTGTGTGTGTGTGTGATTGTGTTTCTGAAAGGAAAAAAGAAGATCATACAGAAGAAATATTTCTAAGTGGTTTGAATGAACTCATAACAGGTTTAAATACTAACCAATGGTAACACACATAACACATACATGCATACATACACGCATGTTCATCCATGTGATGTTTGTTACATACATACTCAACTTCCCAATGTTTTATTTAATGGATAGGAAACATATTCACAAAACATAGCCAAATGTGAACATAAACTTTTCGTGTGATACCTAATAAAACCCCCAGTTTTTCTTCGTTTCAGCTTGATCCCTCCCTTAGCCAATCTTTCCTTTAGAACCTGAACAGACTAAGAGTAGTAGAGAGAAAGCTTAAAGGATAGGTATATCAATGACACTTCTTATTTTCTATATAATATTATGCTTTGACATCTTGGGGGCCCTGCTGTCCTAGGAGACACTGTCCCTCCCAGGGTTAGCTAATTCCTAAAGATAGCAAATGACTCCCTGTGAACATGCTTTCCATATGCAAACCATCCAAGCCAAAGCCCCTATCTTCAACCTCCACCTTTTTGTAACTATCAGACATGAAGACAATATTTCCCCTGTCCTAACTCACCCCAGGGTTGGGAACTAAAAAATAAAAGACCATGCCTATAGCCTAGAGCCTACTGAAATTATTCCAGCTATCTAATTCTAAACTTGCTCAAATTTGCCTACTCTGTCTCATCCATTCCCTGACAAGGAAACCACAGTGAAGAATCTGGACCGTGGCTTTTGGTTCCATCCTTCCACCTGCTGGCTGCTTCCCTCTGTGGCCCTGCATGGCGTGTCCACCTCTCTTAGGAACTGTGAGCAATAACACTTCTTTGTGTCCTCACTCCGTCACTTCTATAAATTAAATCCTGGATACAACCAAGACAGTGGTTCAGTACAGGTAAAACAAAAACTAGTAATGAATCTTTGAATAATTTGATTAATTTTAATTATCAGTACTCTGCATGCCCCTGTCCCTTAAGAATTGGCTATAATAGTAATCAAACCAGAAAAATCAAGAATTGCCTGTAATATTAATCACACTAGAATGCAGGGAGCTATGAGAAAAAGAAATGAAAGAATTCCCTGGGAAACACCGCAATACATATTCACATCATTCTCTGGAAAAATACTTTGGACAAAAATCCATTTAACTTGTTCCCAGCCATCATAGTTGTTTTCCTGAATCATAAAATTCTCATTATGAAATAAACCCTGACATCAACTTGATTAGTATGATCATAAATCTTAACAGCAGCATGCATGCTTTAAACTGCAGTTTTTCAGGCCACAATTATAGATTCTATTATTTTCCCTACCTACTGCAGTAATTAGATATTATTTCAATGCACTGCCAATTGTTGGCAGTATTTTTTAAATTCATGTAAAAGACTCATTGGTTTAAAACCATTGACACAAAGTTCTTGAGAGTTCAGCAGCAATATTTTAAATATTAATTTTATTGACTAATTTTTGACTTAATGGAAAAGGAACAAAAATTACCCATAGTTTTTACGTATAAAGTTATATACTCCCATTTATATACAGCTTTCCTTGAGTCCTTACATGTATGGGAACATCTATTGTTGGGGTTGACAAATCGATACCCCAAAATATGGTGCTTTGACTCTGAACTGAAGAGGCAGACTCGAGGTCTCTCTGAGCTTCCGCCACCACTCCTGTCTCACAATCCTCTGTGCCTCCCAAACCAAAGGATGAAGTTGTCCTCTGAAGTTCACTTACCTTCCCAAAGTCTGGACCCACCAAAGATTAGAAAACAATGATCTCTGGTCCCTTCCCTGAGTTTTCGTTAACTGAACTCATTATCACAGGAAGAAAAACTGAAGTCTGTCAATAAACTTGGACAGACCTTTGTCACAGACCATTTTCTTCTCTGAGAGCCCAACAGACTTTGTCCCAGGCCATCGTATGTTCTTCAAGCTCATTGAATTCCCCTAAAAATTATTTACTACCCCTTAGAATCATCCATATGTCCCCATATCCTTTTCCCTTAAGAAGTAGGGTATATAATCATCTGCATCCCATCGTGTGGTGGGATAATCGATCTGTGATATCCCCTGTGCACATTCCTAAATTTGTGTGCCGTTTCTCCTATTAATATGCCTTCCCTGAGTTTGATTTTTCAGCAAACCTTCAGTGGCAAAGGGATAGTTTTCCTTTGGTCCCTACACTGTACACAGATAACTTGTTAGTTGTATTATTTAGATATGTTTTTAAAAGGAAGCTTTTAATTCTAAAGTAAAAGTATTATAATGAAGATTTTTCATTGAATCACATGCATGTAAATTTCATAAAGTAAAAAAAAAATATTCATCTATAGATTGCTGTTTGATGGGCTGCTGATAATGTGGGCATTAGTTCAGAGGAGGAAGTCTGGAATTCAGTCCTTTGTGACTGGCTTGGTCTTATTCTTGAACATAAGGGAGATGCCTGCCAATGACCATACACAGATGATGTCAGTTCTCAGAATCTCCATTCACAATGAAACCCACTTGCAGTGGGCCAATGCTGCCCCTCAGCTTGGATTTTAGTTTTGCCTCTATTTAATTGTGCATTGGCGTGGGTCCATTATTTGACCTGTATAACCCTTAGTTCCGTCATTTGTAATAGGAGCAGTTAAAATTAAAAATCTAAGGTATTTTCAACTGCTAACCTAACAGAAGTATAGAATTAAGGAATTGCATATCATACACATCTAGATCATATGGCTAAGTCAGGTAGAGAAGATATCTTTATCACTTGATGTGTTACTCAGACACATTCGTTCACTAGCTCATTCATTCAGTCCCTCATTATTCAATAAACACTTGTCACGTATGTATTAGGGACAAAAGAAAAACAAGAAGGTTCCTTACATCTGGGATGACCTGTCAACCTCCTCATCAAGAGCTTATCAAAGAAATACCATATTAATCTTTGCCATGGCCCAATTAATTGCTCTGAATTCTGGCTCATCAGATAACACACATGAAGAAATTATTGAACAGCCTGTTATCTTGGTGAGATTAGAAAGGTTGTTTATTTGATAATTGATGTCAGAAATAATCTTTCAGTTCTTGTTCAACTTAATCACCTTGAAAAGTACAGCCATGGGAAACTAAAGAGTAAGCATGTCTTAAAATTTGTTTTCATTTGGAATTGTTTTTACGGTAAAGATTGCTGAACGAGTGAATGGGATTCCAAGTTAAATGATCAAATCTTCTGTTGAAATATCAAAACAGATTGGATTGTCAATGGTGTGAAGTGATGTGAGAGAGGAGCTATCAGAGAGCCTATTAATATTAATCAAATCATCATGCTTGAAATAATAAGAATACGTATCCTGATCTCACAACAACAGCTACACCGTGATCCAAAATCAGTTCGTGGGTGTAGATATCTATACAACGAATGGAACTGGGAAGGAAGACTGAAAAAAAAGTTGAATTTTGTGAACCACAAACACAGAAGCTCAGAAACACCATTCTCATTTTCTGAGATGAGACATCCCTTAGTAATTCTCCTTGATGATTAAAAATCGAAGCTGAAATAATATGACACCAACTCTACTGCTTGTCCATTATTCTGGGACTCATTTCCCTGTCACATTCCTTGGTTATTTATACACACACACACACACACAAACATACAGACACATACATACACAGATGCACACATACACTCAGAGACTCACACAGTGGCACATGAAATACAAGATGCATACTAGCCAGAGCGTGACCCACCATTGCTCGTGAAGAGATGACAAAGGCCTGCAAAACAGTGTCCAGTAGAGAGAAATCTAAGCCACCAGGCTTCCTAAATATTGAATGTGCTTCAAAATCCTGATTATCAGGACAAGAGCTAGAATAGCTAATGCATGAGCAGGCTCAATTAACCCTAATTAGTTCAGAGTCAGGCGACAAAAGACTTAATTAGCAGTTATTAGGTGCTGCTCAGAAAAGGAACATAAACAATGGTTGGTAGCAAGCTGTGTTTAAGAGTCTCCTGGCTGAGCGACACCAAATTGAAAAAAAAAAAAAAAAAAGTGAAATCAATGTTCTACCATTGAGGATTAGATATAAAATAATAATATGGGTCTTGACTTAAATTTCATTTATTCAAAGTGGATTCATTGATTGATTTATTTATTTTTTTCTGGACAACTCAGATGCTTCAGGAGAGGAGTTTACAAGTTTAATTCTAATGGTGTGATGGTTAGAGTCCACCACAAAGAAAGGCCATCTGCTGTTGGCCTGGTGAGTGGCAAGCAAGGTTCAGGGGAATTAATGAAAGCTTTTCCTGGAGGATTTCAAGAGTCAGCTTTTAGAAGATCTCAGGGTCTCACATTGCAGAGGTCCGGGGAGGAGCCTGTGATGCACACAGAGTCATGATGAACACCAAGATAATCTACTGACCTTCATCAGCTATGAATGGTCCATGCCCAAATCCTAGGTGCACAGAAAATGGGCTTCCTTTAGTCCAGCACAAATCCTTCCTTCTTCCTCGTCCCATTTACGCACAAACATTGTTTCTCACAGGAGCCAAAAGCTAAAGACTCTCCCCTAATTTTACAGTAAAATAACTCGCATAAAAAAAGGCGCAATGACTAGATTAATATAAAACACAGAGGTAAAAAATCAATGTGATATATGGCTTTCCACCAAGTCTCTCTGTCTCGCTCTCTCTGAGGCTTTCTCAGAGAGGTAGACTATTGTAACATTTCTCTTTAGTTTTGTAATATCCTGCATAAAACATAGGCTTGACATGAGTGAGACTAGGAATTTATTTTAGAACACTACAGTGTTCTTATATTTTAATGCATTTTTATTTAACATGACTATAAATGTTATTGCTCATAAAACTATTCAGGCTTGCCATAAATTATTTCATAGAGGAATACTGTTTGTAGGTGTAAACACAGAAAACCTGTCTTTTAAGGGTCTACTTTAATCAACCATTAATTTTATATAATAACTGCTGCCTTCCTCTTTTAAAAAAATGCCAAGGGACACTTTAGGAAGTACAGAGGTGTATTAGTTTATAGTGCTCTGTGACAAATGACTGCAAATGTAGCTGCTTAAAACAACACCCATTTATTAGCTTGGTGTTCTATAGGTCAGAAGCCCAGGTTGATTTGACTGGGGCTCAGAAGGTCAAAATCAAGGTGTCAGTCAGGCTGGGTTATCTGGAAGCTCTGGGAAGAATCCTTTTCCAAGGTTATTCAGGTTGTTTCCAGAGGCCAGTTCCTTGTGACTGTAGGTCTGAGGTCCTCTTTTCTTTGCTATTAAAGTGAGGGCTGCTCTCTGCTCCCAGAGGCTGCTCATATGCCTTCTTGCATGGCCCCACCTTGCAGTAATGCAGCAATGGGACCCCAAGTCCTTCTCATCCTTCAATGCCTCTGACTTCTCCTTTTGCTCCCAGCCAGACAAAACTCACCGCTTTTGTAGAAGCCCAGGTGATCATCTTGGGCTCACTTGGACAATCTGCCCTTGGATTACTCAAGGTCAACTGATTAGTAACCTTAATTACCACTCAAAATCCCTTTTGGAAAGTAGCATAACATCATCACAGACAGGATGCCTCACATATTCCTTGTTTTAGGGTCGAGGGCTCAAGCTTCCTTGCATCTCCACATAGGCTCCTGCTGAGGGTATAGGGTGACAGTGGTCACCAGACTGGAGTGGAGGCCATCAGGGTACCCAAGTGCCAGGGTGTGGGAGAGCATGTCCCAGAGACACAAAGAGCCATCAGGAGGGGGCTGCACATGAACACAGGCTCTAAGTCTCCAGCAAAGTCTCTATTGTCCTCTAGGACCTTACTTACAAAACACAAACTCAAAGATACAATTATTAAGACTTTCAAGATAACAATGACAGAATATTAAACCCCAGAAGGGTCTCTCTTTTTGGTGTAGGGCTCTGTGGGACTTCACCGATTGAATACCCATGAAGCTGATCCTGGAAATAAGCACGGTGTAAGTGTTTGCTACTATTTTTTTTAGCAGTAGTAGTGGTAGTAATATTTTGTAGATATCAGACACTTAGTAGGAAAAATGCTTAGTTGCCTCCAAATACCAGTCCTATTTTTGTTTTGTACAAATTGACCTAAAAATCAGTCCTGATACAAAGGCATCTTACAGTCAATGAAGATGTTCCAAATGGCTGTGTATAAGATCTCCAAACCATTGTGTTAAGAGTAAAAGTGGTTTATCATTTTGTTTAGATCAAGTAGGATTTGCTTTATGAATCTGGGTGCACCTGAGTTAGGTGCATAAATATTTAGAATTGTTATGTCTTCTTGTTGAATTGCACCTTTCTCCATTATTTAGTGACCATCTTTGTCTTTCATTACTTTTGTTGATTTGAAGACTGAGCTATCTGAAATAAGAACTGCTATGCCAGCTTTCTTTTGGCTTCTGTTTGTATGGAATATTGTTTTCCATCTCTTCGCCTCGAGTCTGAATGCATTCTTGTGAGTTAGGTGTATTTCCTGAAGACAGCCGATACTTGGCTTGTGTATATTTATCTGTTAAGCAAGTCTATGTCTCTTTAGTGGGCAGTTCATGTCATTCACATTTACTGAGAGAATTGATAAGTGGGGCAGATTTCTGTTTATCCTGTTGAGTGGAACTTTGTTGCTTTGTTTTCTCTCTTGAGCCACTGTGGTATCTGGCCTTTGACCTTTAGCTTTTGGATGATTTTACAATGGTGAGTGTTTATCGTGCTGATCTATGTGTAACGCTGTTGTGAGTACTTCCTGGAGGGCAGGTCTTGTTTTGATGAATCCCCTCAGTCTTTGCTTGTCTAAGAAGGTCTTTATTTCTCTTACATATAGGAAACTTTGTTTTGCAGGGTACATTATTCTAGGCTGGGGATTATTCTGTTTGAGAAGAGTGAGGATGGGGCCCCAGTCTATTCTTGCTTGTAAGGTGTCAGTTGAGAAGTCTTCTGTTATTCTGATGGGTTTTCCTTTGTAGGTCACCTGCTTCTTTCACCTTACAGCTCATAGAAATGCCTATTTCATGTTTACTTTGGTTAGTCTAATGATTATGTGTCATAGTGTCTTCCTGTTTGCAATGAATCTCCCAGGAGTCCTTTGAGCTACTTGTGCCTGGATATCTAGATTCCTAGCAAGGCCAGGGGAATTTTCCTCCATTATATTCTCAAATAGTTTATCCACCCCTTGTGTATTTTCTTCTTCATACTCAGGTATGCCTATAATTATCATGTAAGGCCTCGTCACATAATCCCACATTTCTTGTAGGCTTTGCTCTTTTCTCTTATTTCTCAGCTCTATTTCTGCAACTCACTTGTTTAATTGAAAGGTGTTATCTTCAATTCCTTCTTCTGTTTGATCTACCCTATTCTTGAGGCTTTCCACTGCGTTTTGTAATTCCTTGAATAAATTCTTCATTTTCAGAAGTTCTGTTTGATTTTTCTTTACTACTTCAATTTCTTTAGTGAAATTTTCTTCCAAGTCTTGGATTTTGTGTGTGTGTGTGTGTCTGTGTGTGTCTGTGTGCGTGGCTTCTTTGTGTTGGGTGTCCATTTTCTCTTGCATATCATTGAGTTTTCTTACAACACATGTTCAAAATTCTTCTTTTGTCATTTTACTGTTCTGAATTTGGTTGGTGTCCATTGCGAGAGAACTGATGTTTCCTTTTGGGGGTGTGTTTTCCATTTGATTCTTCATACTTCCAGAGTTCTTTCCCTGATTCCTTCCCATCTGGATCAGCCGTTTCGTCTTATCTTTAGATTTTCATTTATATAATGACACGCACTGTTTTGTCTCTGATCCAGTAGGTGGTGCTTGTGTGTGAGATTCGACCACACCCTGTATGATGAGTCAGTAAATGCAGTAAAATGGCATGCAAATTGACCTCACTGTCAGTAGGTGGCACTTGCTGGGAGGAGCAAGCTGCAGTGTTGTTTTGGGGTCCTGTAACCTGCTCTCATCTCCCTGGAGAGGCACTCTAGCACCTTCACAATGAGATATCACTTAACTCCAGTGAGAAGGGTTTTTATCAAAAAAATCCCTAAACAGCAAATGTTGGTGTGGATGTGGGGAAATAGGAACACTCATACACTGCTGGTGGGATTGCAAACTAGTACAACCTCTGTGGAAAGCAATATGGAGATACATCAAAGAGATACAAATATATCTGTCATTTGATCCAGCAATCCCATTACTGGGCATCTACCCATGAGAAAAAAGACATTCTATATAAGAGACATCTGCACTCAAATGTTTGTAGCAGCACAATTCACAATTGCAAAGATGTGGAAACAACCCAAGTGCGCATCAATTAATAAAATGTGGCATATGTATACCATGGAGTTCTACTCAGCCACAGAAAACACTGGTGATCTAACACCTCTTGTATTATCCTGAATAGAGCTGGAACCCATTCTACTAAGTGAAATATCACAAGAATGGAAAAACAAGCACCATGTACTCACAATAAAATTGGTATTAACTGATCAATACTTATTTGCACATTTAGTAGTAACATTCATCAGTGGGAGGGTGGAGGAGGGGATGGTTATATTCACAGATAATGGATATGGTGTGCACCATCTGGAGGATGGACATGCTTCAAGCTCTGACTTAGGTGAGGCAAGGGCAATATATGTAACCTAAACATTTGTACCCCCATAATATGCTGAAATAAAAAAAGTAAAAGTGGAAGTGCTATTGACATTTTACATGATATATGTAAAACTCTCTTACATTTTCACCTTTTCTGTTGTTCTGGGTATTGTCCTAACTCCTAAGCTGGAAATCTGGTTCATTTTGCCATCACTGAAATTAATTAAAAATGAATTATCTTGAATTTACATTCACTTAATTTTTTTAGCTTACCATACAATTCAATTCAAATTCAATTTTATTGCAGAATAAGTTATGAAAATTACACATAGTTTTCTCTTTTTTTCCCTCCCTTTCTTTGCTGTCAAAGATAGTATAGATGGTACAAGCTTAATCCCAAGGAAACTAATGAAGTGAATTGTTCACACAATTACATATTATTTTCCCGTTACTTGCAATTCTCTCTGGGCACTCAGTACTTGATGATTGACTGATCTGTGAAGCCAGAGTCCTGTCTGATTTTGAGCTTTGAGTATTCAACTGTCTCTAAATTTCTAACAAGGCTGTTTAAAGCATAGAATGATTGAATCTTAAGACCACTCAAAATCTGCAACATATGCTTTGTTCTGCATGAGGGAAAATTTTCATCATCCACAAAGAGTGGAAGAAAAAAATACATACACACACAACAAATTCTTTAAGAGTGGTGAGCTGAGACAAAGATGATGCATATTGGAGAGAGATGGATCTGGGCTTTTGGCTAATATAAAATGATGACTCAAAGTGCATCAGTGACAACAGACAGTGGGTCTAATTATCTCCAGAGGGGGGCATTAGGATGTTCGGACTCCAGCTGTCAAGCAGCTATAAACTTCTCCAGGCTATCATTTGAGTTTTCAGAGTGCAAGAGGAGTCTTGAGTTTCATCAAGAGACCATGGTGTCAATTCAGAGCCAAGCTAATCCTACTCCTCAGGTGCTGGGAGACTCACTTAAACAAGAAATTCTTGTAGTGATACCTTTGAGACATTGAAACAGTGTGCACAGGTTCTGATTTCAATACTTGTGAGATAGTTGACCGACACCATTGTGTTTAATTCTGCTAACATTTATGGAGTACCTATATGGAAAGCATCATGCCAAAGAGATGGTATGCTGCGGTGGTTAACAGCTAGACTGGGCCAGCTGGGGAATGTGGGCCAGGTAGCACAATCTCCCTAAGCACTGAGTTTCTCATGAGTATCATGGCAAGAATGAGTGGTTGTCTTGTTTTCTGTTTCCATGGAAGCAAGTCCCAAGGTAAGGATTGTCTACAAATAGTTTATTGTGAGATGCTCCTGGGAAACACTGGTAAGGGGAGCAGGGAAGTGAGGGAAGGGAAGACAACAGTGAAGGACAAGTTAGGAAGCAAGTTATCTTTGCCATACCTGCAGCAATGACATATTCTCAAAGTGTGGCTTGTGGTTCATTGCATCAGCATCACCGCGGCACTGGTTACAGATGCACATTCTCAGGTCCCACTCTAGGCTACTGAATTAGAAACCATGCCTATCAGCCTAGAAATCTGGTCTAACAAGTCCTCCAGGTGATTCTGATGCACACTCAAATTTGAGAGCTAATGAGCTAGGGAACGTGGGAACCAACTCAGGATACCTGCCCCAGAGTTGTCCCACCAGGAGGGGAAAGGCAGATGGGATATTTACACACCAACTCCCACCAGTCCTTATTGAGGGTTGTTGTGGGGATCGTGTTGGAAATAAACATTATTTCTCCACACTTTGGTCTGTGGTGCCCTTGGGATGAATGGATCCCAAAGTAAGCCCTTGGCAAGGAGATGTGTGTCCTGCAGCTGGACGTGCTAGGGGGTGTTGCAATAGCTGGGCCCATAGGCATACAGGTGGGACATGGGCAGCTGTACTACAGTGCCTCAAGGACAGAGATAATGCACTAAAAAGCATAATGTAGCACCTGGCATAAAAATCTATTGGTATATTAGAATCTAGGGATAACACAAAGATCAACTAGCTGTGATTCTTGCCCTCAAAGAGTAGACAGTTTAGGAGGAGAGCCAGGACGCATAGACATGGCTAAAATCTACAGTGAGATGCAATAAATGCCACAGGTGGTGGAGGTGCAGGAAGGTGGGCTCATACCTGATTTTAGGAGGAGGAAAGACACTCATGAATTAGTGGCATATAGGAACAGAGGGGTAGGCTTCCTGGCAGGCTGCGATGAAACAAGAGGGGTGATTTCACTGTGGAGAAGGCATGTGTCGCTGTATTACTGCCTTACAGCAGTATCTATCTGAGATGTCAAGTATCCATTAACAAAATGGAAGGAACTTTTGTGGCTAACAAATTTGATATGTAAGAATGCTGCAGATTAGTGTTTCCCTGCCACATAACATCTCCAACACTCTTTCTCTCCCTGCTTCGTTTTCTGGGACAGAATTCAGGCTCATTGGTTTGAAAAACACAGAAACATGTTTCAAGTAGCCCCATCAATGTGCTGCTTTCCTGGGATTGTGTGGAAATGAGAGAGTGCTGACTTATTACTTTTTTTTTCAGTAACCTTATTACCATTATAACATATAAAAGTTACATAGCACATAATAGTTATATTATATAACTTTTGTAGTCTTAGATAGAGCTGTCGATATGTCCTTTGAGAATTTTGCTCCTGTTAAGAATTCACTTCTGAAGAGTCCAGTATAGTGGAGAGAGGAAATAAATTGAGTAGCATGAATACAGGATTCCCCATTTTTGAGCCTCTACTCTGGCTATCCTACTTCCCGGTGGAAGCAGTCCACAACTAGCCCTACACCGGGGCTCTCCTGCCTTTTTATAAAGAGGTCTTTTTTTCCCCTTGACTTTCTTTTTTCTGAATCTTTGAGAGCATTAGTGAGAATAAGGCTAGGGGAGAGAGAAAGGGGTTAGTAATGCCGTGCTCAAGCATTGCGGTATGGAGGAAAGTTAAAGAAGTTGAAGAGAGCAAGGAAGAAGACATCACTGCCAGCTGGGGTCTCCTCCACACTGTATTTTTCAGCATATTGTGGAAAGTAGTGAGTGTGTGTGTGTGTGTGTTCATGGGTGTGTGTGCATTTCCACAACACGAAATCCATTGTTGTAACAATTGGAGACCCTGATAGGTTGGTTGTTTCAAAGCTTTAAGTGTTAAGCATTTAGAGGAGGTAAATATCAAGTTGTGCATTGTGATGCATGAGGTATTGCAGAGCATATATCTGCACTGTGCTCTTCCTTTGCCCGTGGTCTTGTCAGCACCATATGAACTAAACTCTCCAGACTGTGGACAGATAAAACATTCCTGTGTTATAAACTAAGAGACAAAGATAGGGGAATAATTTAGAAGACATTGCAAAATATCTCCTCTGTTAGCTCAAAATTAGATGCTGCACTAAAATTCTTTGTACATATATATAACACATGTAAATGCCATTTGCTTGACTCACTGGTCACCTCTCAAGCTGATTTAATATTTTATGACGACTTGAATGCTCACATGCGAAACCGAGGGCTAACTGAGGGCCGCCAAACTTAACCTCCCTTGCTTGCTTTTAACCACTTGCTTTTAGTTGATCTTGAAATGGATATAGCTAAATGTCACGTAGCTAAGCAATATATAACTAAACTTCCACTAGCTTTCTTATAGACAACATCTCTGATGTATGGGTCCCCATGATAACAGTTGCTTAAGTTGTTTTTCAGGTACCTGCAGTTAGCTCTTGCCCAGTTGATACCACCGACCCTTCAACTAACTGAATCTTCAGGAGTGTCTGATAGGTGACCTCTTGATGTCAGAGGGCCCAAAACTCTACCCTCAGATCAAACCAATGACACCATTTTATGGACATGTCCTACGAAGAGCCATGAAGCTTGACTCACTTTTGCTGATCACCAGTTAACTCACTTTTCCTTACCTCCAATCGCCTTTCCCCACCCTGCTTCTTTATCCCATAAATATCCCCAAACCTCATCTCAGAGGTGGAGGATTTGAGATCTGTTCTCTTGTCTCCTCACTTGGCTGCCTTATGGATAAACTCTTTCTCTGCTGCAAAACTCATCATCTCAGTGACTGGCATACTGCATGATGCGGGGAGGAGCCTGGTTGGGTAACACAGTCACTTTGCAAATTATTTCCCCAGTATTTTCTCTAAGGGAGGACCTGCTTTCTTATAGGCAAAACACTGGGATGTTAGGAGTATCTGTTATTTAAATGAAGCCTAAGGGAACTGAGAGCAATGAGTGTGGCAGTTCCATTTCAGGATTAAAATCAGTGCTCTTTCTTCCACGATGGGGTGCAGGACAGGCTTCCCCAAAATATGGCATCTGGAAGGTCACACTCTGATCTTTTTCTGCCTTTCTCTATGAGAACAGGACACAAAAGAATTCTCTGATCTACCTACCCTGAAAGTAGGCCATCAAACCCTCACGTGAAGGTGCTCTGTCTTACAGCTGAGGAAAGATATGAAAACAGACAGACACCAAGAAGAATCTGAACAAACTGGCCTTGCTTAGTTCCTCCCAGTATATTACCATTAAATCATATACCCTTTTGTCTAATCATACTTTTACATGACTGTCTTTTCTTCATTGATACTGAGCATAAAAATATATAGTTTTCCCTGGGTCTTTGGGTATTCATTTCTGAAGTCTCCTGTGTCACATAAAACTTTGGTTAAATAAATTTGTTGGACTTTTCTCTTGTTAATCTGCCTTTTGTAATTGGAGTTGCCATGAAACTTACAACAGGAGAGAAAAAGTTATTACCTATTCTTCTGTCCATTTTCAAAGAATCCAGCTCTGTGTATAGATGGAATACAATTTGAGAATAAAGTGTAGAGTATAGCAGGTAAATCGGAGATTAAGTATGAAGCCATTACAATCTATCAGCAATCCTATAAGTATCTGGATTTGGAAAACAGAATCCAGCATATTTCAAGCAGACTGTGCATTCATTCCATTCCATCTTTTAACAAGTATTCTTTGAAGAATTTATAATGTACAAAGCTGAGCATGGTAGGAGGTATAAAAGGGAATTAATGACATTTGCTTATGGACCATGACTTAGTTGTGCAGGATAAAGATAATATGTATACAATGGGATAAATTGTAAGCGATACATAAAAGTATGCATTGAGCCTACTCTCTGTTGGAGAAGGAGGGAGGTGTGGAAGAAAGAGACAGATACTTTTAGTATAAAAGGTGATATTTATAGAATCAGGAATTTGAAAAATTTTAAGCTGTTTTATGCTAACTAGGTAGGGTTACCAGATTTGACAGAGAAAGCCCCACTCTGGAAGATGCAATGTTTACCTACCTGGCTCTCCGAACAGGCTGTTGTAGGGAGAACTGGATGTTATTTCACACAATAGAAGTCTTTGTGACTTTATGGAAATAGAGCAAGTCAACATTTTGTCATTTTGGCTGTATTGGGAACTGATCTACTTAATGTACAGTATAACTCCAGTTATAAAATTTTAAACAGGATACAAATTTTATTCTTTTTTCTTTCATGGACACTCATAAAAACATCCCCCATGCTGTTAATGAAATTTCTAACTCAACTGAAGTATGCAATATACAACACTGCCATGCAAATTTAACTTTTATACTTACAATAAGAGCACTTACAGTCTACATTGAAGCAACGCTAATGTGTTGCTAAAGCTAGCAAAAGGATATAAATTGTGTATGGCACTTAAATGTCTCCCTTAACTCACTCTATTATGTTTAGTCATCGTGATGATGATGGCAAAGGGAGCTAGTATTATCTGAAGGCTCAGCTAGGCTGGACGTTCATGATGGCTTCTGAACCCATATGTCCGGTGCCCCACATGGGGTACCTGGCACAGTTAGGGGTTGGCTGGGCATTTCTCTCTATCTATATAGCCTCTCCACAGGGCTAGCTACTTTGGGCTTCCTTTAAGCATGGAGGTCTCAGGGTGGACTTCTTACATGGCGGCCAGTTTCCTCTGAGTAAGTATTCCAAGAGACCAGTGCAGAATTTACCTGGCATTTTCTGACTTAGTCTTGAAATCAACATGATGCCACTACGTAGGACCTGGGAAGCATGGTTGATGGGAAAGGGGCTGCTCTTTGGAGGCAAAGGGTCACATTTGTCATGTCTACCTTATTGAAATATGTCAATGCTTGGCTTTGGTAGACATTTTTTTCATAACCACATCAATCACAGAGTGAACAAGAGTTAAAAACTCACTTTCAAAAGAGTACCTAGAGTAATTTGAAATCAGCATCAGAGCTTCCCTAGCACTTTCACCAATTATTTAATTAGCGGATATTATTTATCTCCTGTGTGCCAGAGACTGGTGAATTCCGATAGATAAATTGGGTAGATATATGAGGAAGCTCAGAGGATTTGGATGGAAGTGGATTGGCTTTTCCAAATACAGCAGAGTTGGGTGCTCACACAATGCAGTGGTCTCGGGAACACTTGATGCTACAGGAAAGAGATAAAAAGAAACAAGATAAAACAAAATCTTGCCCTGCATTTTTACAAATAAGACTAAAGCTCTATGCTATAATGTGCTTTGGAGTTCAATACTGAAAATTTGAGTAAGAGATTTGTTATGTGTCATAAAAAATAAATATCCTTTATATTGTGTCAAAATATACTGCAACTGAAAACACACTTACCAAGTCATCATGCTAAATGGCAGTCGTTCTCAAACTTTAGACAGCATCAGAATCACTTGGAGCGCTGGTTAAAGACAGATTTCTATGCCCGATTCTCAAACTCTCACATTCAGTGGGTCCGGGATGGGGCCCAAGCCTTTACATGTCTATCGACTTCCTAGATCCTGTTGTTGCTGCTGAAAAGGGGTTGCTGTTTGAGAATTACTGCTACACTGTGGTAAAGAAAGGCAGAGCCGGATGGAAGTTAAAGTGGTGAAGAGAGATAGAATGAGAGACTACACTGTAGAACTGAGCTCAATTTCAAATCCAATTGGAACAAGCAGGGATTTATAACCAAGGAGCAAGTTAGGGGGTAGGTACTGGTGGAGCATCCAGTCTTTTAGGACACCTGGTTGGACTGACCTAACAGGATTCCTGCTGTAGGCAGGACAGGGTAATTAGGTTTTACTTGGGGAAGAGTAGGGATGAAGAGTTTTATCAGATATCAGATATTAAGCATGGGGAATTCTCATCAACCTGACTTTGTAGGATTCTTGCTAAAACTGGACTCTATAAGGAAGTACACAGAAGGACCTTTTTGGGAAAAGGATCCAGGAGAGCCTGACTAAAGTTTGATCAAGCAAAGAATCTTTGTGAGCGGCTATCCATAACATAGAAAAGTGGTTGAAAACATAGATATGGAGACATGTAAGATCTCAGGTGAGTTTTAAGTGTGTTACTTAATCTTTGGGGTTTAGTTTCCTGATCTTTACAGTGTGGATAATTAATATTAGCTACCACATTGGATTGTTGTGTGCATAAAATGGTATATAGCAAGGGCCCAATTAATGTGAATCATGCTAATAATTAAATTCCTATAAGAAACATAGTCTGAATTTCATGTATGTTATGTGAGGGGTTGCTGCATACTTTGTGTCAAGTGCACCTATTTGCTCTGCTTGCTAGGGTTGCCTGCAGTTTCCTTCCAGACTACATAGCCAATAACTCTGAGCTCTGTGCCTTTCCTTGCCCCCTTCAGAAAGGAAGAAATAATTATTTTTCTGTTTTGTTTTCTCCTTTGATTATGGTAAAGGAGCAAATCTAGCAAGTAAGTATTTAAAATAATCTACAGACTCAAAAATAAATCTTATTGTTTTCAAATTAAACCCCTCCTGGGACTGGTATTAAAGAGGAATTAGGTTTGCCTTAGTTGAGCTTTGCAGGATGCCCTGCTAATGCCTCAGCAATCAAAATTTAATTATTATATAAAATAGGGGTGTTTAAATTGCAGAATATTTTTCTCCATTCAATATGAACTCTAATAGTCAAGAATGTGGGTGCATTAAGGTGAAGATAACAAATGAAATTCTGTGTCACTTATCAAGCTGTGGGGTTAAATGCAGGGCAATAGTTAACAAAGAAACACCCAATAATAAATAGATTGCAGCATATTTTCTTCATTATTTATAAATGCCATAACCCTCACTATAAGGATGACTTTCTTCTGTAATAGCATAATCCTTGCTGCGAGGCTGCTGGAAACCTGTTCCTCCTGCTTTTTCTTTATTCACTGTGCCATTGTTTCACCCACTGGGTCATCCTCAGTCCCTTCCTGTGCCTCAGTTTACTCATCCATACTAAAGTAACATTTTTGAACATATTGCTTGTAGACCACCAGTGACACGAGATGCACAGTGGAAAAAAATTCCCTATAGTCAAAAGAGTTCTGGAAACATTGCACACTCCACCTTTTTCTTTGAGTCAAGGCATATATTAGCATTTAAAAGACTCTGAGAATCCCTACTGTGAAGAAACTAGTGTTTCTCAACTTTGCTGGACCATGGATATTTCATAGCAACTGACTTCCCCAGAATATATATTTTTGGGAAAATTCTGCCCCAACCTCAAATGGCCTCTCAGTAGGTTCTAGAAGTTCATGAACTGTCCATCAGGGATTCTTTTTCCAGCAAAACTATCCTTTAAAAATGAAGCAAAATAAAGGCAGTCTCAGAAAAACAAAAACTGAGACATTTTTTTGCTAGTACAATTATTCTGCAAGAAAGTCCTTCAGACTGAAAGGAAATGACAGCAGATGTTAAGTCAAATACACAGGAAGAAATGAAGAGCAGAGACATGACAAATAGGTGGCAAGTATAAAACACTCTATTTATAGCTTTATCTATTAATTTCTTAAAAATACCCATAAGATTGTTTAAAGCAATGACTATAACACTGTGTTACTATGTTCATAGCATATATAGATGCAATATAAATGACAATAAATCAGAAAGAAGGTGGAGGAATGGAGCTATATTTTTTAAAGAATTCAGTCAGTATTAATTTGAAGTAGATCGTGATAAATTCGAGATGTATGCTGTAATCCCTAGTGCAAGCCACTCTGAAAGTTAACAAAAAAATTCATAGTTAGAATCTCAACAGAGCAATTAAAATTGTTTACTAAAAATAAACTTACATAATCCACAGCACTCACTGTTCATAAAAATCAACTCACTATGGATATCAGACTGAAACCTAAGGCCTGAAACCATAAGAATTCCAGAAGAATATGTTGGAAAAACTCTTATAGACATTGGCCTAGGCAAAGAATTTATGAAGAAGACCCCAAAAGCAATCACAGCAGCAATAAAAATAAATAAATGGGACCTGATCAAATCAAAAAGTTTCTACACAGCCAAGAAAACAATCATTAAAGCAAATAGACAACCTACAGAATGGGAGAAAATATTTGCATGTTATACACCCAATAAAGGGCTGATAACTACATCTATAAAGAACTCAAGAAAATCAGCAAGAAAACATCAAACAACTCCATTAAAAAGTGGGCAAAAGACATAAACAGAAACTTTTCAAAAGAAGATAAACTAATGGCCTACAAACATATGAAAAAATGCTCAACATCTCTAATCATCAGGGAAATGCAAATCAAAACCACAGTGAGATATCACTTATCTCCAGTGAGAATGGCTTTTATCAAAAAATCCCAAAACAACAAGTGTTGGCATGGATGCAGAGAGATAGGAACATTCATACACTGCTGGTGGGACTGCAAATTAGTACAACCTCTGTGGAAAGTAGTTTGGAGATATCTCAGAGAACTAAAAGTAGGCGTAGTATTTGATCCAGCAGTCCCACTACTGGGTATTTACCCAGTGGAAAAAAATACATTCTACAAAAAAGACATCTGTACTCAAATGTTTATAGCAGTACAATTCACAATTGCAAACATGTGGAAACAACTGAAGCACCCATCAATCTATGAGTGGATTAATAAAACGTGGTGTATATATATATATATATACACACACACACACACACACATACCATGGAGTTCTACTCAGCCACGAAAAACACTCAGCCATAACAAATGGTTAAGTAACACCTCTTGTATTAACCTGGGTGGAACTAGAACCCATTCTTCTAAGTGAAGTATCACAAGAATGGAAAAACAAACACCACATTGTACTCACCATCAAATTGGAACTAATTGATCAACACTTATGTGTACATATGAAAGAAATATTCATTGGGGATTGGGCAGGTAGGGCAGGAGGAGGGGATGGGTAAATTCACACCTAATGGGTGTGGTGTGTACAGGCTGGTGGAAGGGCACACTTGTAGCTTTGACTTGGGTTGTGCAAAGGCAATTTATGTGACCAAAGCGTTTGTACTCCTATAATATTCTGTAATAAAATAAAAATTATGAATTAATTTTTAAAAACACTGGCTTAGCACACAACAAAAGACAGTAAAGGTGAAACAGTGAACAACAACAACAAAAAATACATGAGATATCCAGAAAGCAAATAACAAAGTGACAGGAATAAATCTAATCATATTAATAATCACATTAAATATGAATGCACTAAAGATTCCAATCAAAAGACAAAGATCATTCGACTAGACTTTTGTTTAAAAAAACAAGATGTAATTATATGCTCTGTGCAACTGACATAGCTTAGATTGAAAATTAATGGATGGAAAAAGATATACCATGCAAACTATCACTGGAAGAGAGTGGAAATATCTGTATTAAAAGAGTGATAGAAGAGTTTTATTTAAAAATCTATATTTATAAAATGCTAGAAAGTATTTCCTTTGAAAACATTTAAACATGTTATTGAAAATCTCGATGACTTTTTAAAATGTACAACAGGATACAATATCCTTTAAAAATTCTTTTAGGAGCTACAGAAGTAAAAATGTTTGAAGTCTGCTCTTCTATACAAATTCTCTCATTGCACAGAGAGAGAAACTAAGTTTCATAGGGTTCTGACTTATTCAAATTCATAATTTGTGGCAAAGTAAATATTAGAACTCCTATTTTTTTTAGGTCCTATATTTCTTGCCCATTTTAAAGAGGTATCATGTGATGATGGTTAAGTTCATGGATTTTGGAGCTGCATTTTAAAAAATCCCGACTCTGGCCCTTGTCAGCTGTGTGACCTCAGAGTTTTCTTAACCTCGCTGTGCTTCAACGACTTCATCTGGAATATGGGGATGATAATGGGCATGTACTGTAACAGAGGTAAAGGTCAGAAAAATGGCAAGGGGATGTTTTACAAGTTGTCTCTCTAAAAGCGCCACCATTCCTGCCTGAGACCAGTAATCAGAGGGGCAGAAAGATGTTCTTTGCTTTTTAGTTAATCTTAAACCACAGGAGATGGCTCACCAGAATTGTCTGGATGAGGGTCACAAGACCATCTGTTATTTGTCAGAGATAATTATCTGGAGATAATGTCGACCAAAACCAGCAGTTATAGTTTATCAATGATAGTCCAAAGCCAAGACACCTGACACTGGTCTAGTAGGCCTGAGCCCAACTGCCCCAAATCCTCCTTTTATAAAGCTCTGTGTTTCTGCGTAAAGTGAGGATGTCAGTCTCTGAGATTCTAGTCCACTGCCCTCTTCCTTTGCTGGCAGATTAATAAACTTCTCCTTCCTTTTCCTCCAAACCACTTGTCCTCATTCTTCCTTGTCACTGATTTGGCTTTGGGGACAAGTACCAAACTTTTGGTAACAGGATCTCCTAGAAATTTCGAGAGTTAATACCTGTGGTGTACTCAGAATCATACCTGGTGTACGGCATAATTCCGTAGTTGTGAGTTGTTTTTATTCAGGGCTTTTGATGTTTGAATAAATATGCTACAGACAAACCCTGATCACATCTGCCGCACGCTTCTGCAAGGCACACGCAGATTTCAGAGCTCCTGACTCAGATGTTGCATCTACATCTGGACATCCAGTCATTTTAGCAGTCAGCAGTAGAGAGAGTGAGATGCAAAGAGGCAGCACTGAAGGGAAAACCTTGCTAACAAGATAATATGTGCTGAACTCAGCAGCTTTGCTCTTGCTGATGAAGGGGAGACAGTGCAGAATGTGAGACGTGGGACACCCAGAGGAACGTCGGGATGATATGCCTCATTTGTTGCTTGCTGGAAGACCAGAAGTGGAACACCAGGTCGGCAGGAAGGCCAGATGGCAACTCACTGACCTCAGAATTTGGAACAGACTTTTTTTATAGCTCTCTGCTGCCCCCTCCCTCCCTGAACCCCGATGGCCTGGCCAGCAGCGTCCTCTGGCCTCTGTGTCTTTGCTCTCAGGGATCTCTTGTCCTGGAATACTCCCACCCTCTTGGTGCTTTTTGTCTCCCACATTTTGCAACTTGCTTACAGATGCAATTCATTCCACTGAAGACTTAATACGTCCTGAGCCCAGGGCTGTGCACTTAGAATACAAGGTCACGCGATTTTAGACTCACACGTGAGAGAGTGCCCTTATCACGCTTTAAGACTGTCTGCAATAGAGGAGGGCACAGGTGTTCTGGAAGTGCAGAACAGGGGTGTCTTTCCCAGCCTTGGGATGATCAACAGGCCCTTCCTGAGTGCTTTAGTGAGCTGTAGTTAATGCTATAAATAAAGAGAAGAAGCAAAGGCAATGACACATGCAGAAGTCAGAGAGGAGAGTGTGGCATGCTCATCGCAGCTGGGGAACAGGGCACCTAGTGGGAAAGTGGATCAAAATGAAGCTGGAAAGGTAGGAACAGGCCAGATCGTGAAGGAGCTTAAAATGATGAATGCCTTGCTAAGGAATTTAGATTTTATTGTGGCCATTGGGAAAGTCACCAAAGGATTTTAAGCAGTGCAATGATCTGATCAGATTTGCAATACAGAAAGATAGCTTTGACAGCAGTATGAAGAATGGGTGGATTGAAAGAGTGGTGTGAGAATGCAGTCACTAATTTATTTAGGGGGCTATTGAAAAACACCAGTATCGGAAGATAAGGACTTAAACTAAGGCAGTGATGGTGAGAAAGAGTAAAAAGAATCAATTTGAGGGACAAAAAATTTTTTTTCTGTAAAAAAAAAAAACAGTGCTCTTTGAGACTTAGTTGGATACATATGATGAGGTAGACAGTGAAATGCAAGGTGATGCTCACATTTTTGGCTTTAGTAACTGCATAGGTGGTCGAACCACTCTGACGAGTGGGTATATTGCAGGGATAAGATAATAAGAATTGTATCGGGACATGGTACATATAAGATTCCTTTATTTATTCATCCAAAAATAGTTGTAGAGAACCTGCCAGATGCCAGTGACTATTGTGGGCACTGGGCATACAGCAGTGAATAAACAAACAGAAATCTCTGCCCTCACAGAGCTTTCTCTAGTAAGGTATGTGTGGGCATCCCAGTAGGTGGCTGAATTGGTTCTGGAGCCTACATGAGAGATTATTCTAGAAATGTGGATTGAAGGAAGAACAGCGTATAAGTAGTAGTTGAAACTATGGCTTAAGAATATGTTCCTGTACTTAAAAAACAAAACACAACCTACCACACAAAGAAAAAGATGCAGTTTAGCAGAAACATTTAGTTTAGCAGAAGTATGTAGGCTAATGTGGGTAAAAAAATGAATATAATCATCAAAAGAGCTAATGCCCGCATAAATTGCAAAGTTAGTGAAAAAAAAATATATATATACATATAGCAGAGAACTCTACTCTGCACTACGGAAGGCTGTGCACCATGCTTTAAGGGGAATGTGGACAGGCTGGAGGACATTAAGGGAACAGGCACTCTGAAGGTGGAAGAATTCAGAACTATAGCTAATGGGGAATGGTTAGTTCACATGAGGGTGTTTAGCATGCAAAAGGTGATCATGGCAATGGTCTTCACATAGTTTGCTCTGTTAGGGCTGCAAGGAGGCTAACTAGTATAGGTGAAAGGAAGCTACAAGGAGGTTTTCAATAATAAGACCACCACTATCTCATACATGTCCTGAGATACTAGCTTCAGATGTGTTAGGTTCCCTGGAGAAACAGAACCAACAAGACATATCCACATGCAAAGAGATGTATTGCAGGGAATTGGCTCACATGACCATGGAGACTTGCAAGTCCCAAGATTTCCAGGGTGAGTCAGCAAACTGGAGATCCAGGAGAATCCACAGTGTAATTCTAGTCTGAGGGTCAGCGGGCTCTACACTCGGGAAGAGCTAATGTTGCAGTTCACGTCCAAAGACAGAGAAGAAGCCAGTGTTCCAATTCAAAAGCCACCAGGCAGGAAGAATTCTCTCTTACTCAGGGGAGAGTCAGCAGTTTTATTCTATTAGGCCTTCAACTGATTGAATTAGGCCTTTCCATCTTAGAGAAGGTAATGTGTTTGACTCAGACTACCAGTTTAAATGTGAACCTCATCAAAGGTGAAACCCTCTAAGAAACACCTAGAATAATGTTTGACTGAATATCTGGACATTCTGTGGGCCCGTCAGGTTGACACATAAAATCAACCATCACCAGTGAGAATTTTTTCTACCTAGGGATTGGCTGATTTCAATCTAGGAGTAGCTAGCATGGTCAGAATTCTTAGTTAAACTAAAAGTTTCATACCTGTGGTGGTTATTCAAAGACTTAGTTCAAACCAGCTCCAGATTTTTAAAAATAAAGAAAAGTCTCAATATACTCAGAAATCTCTCTTCTCTTCAGAGCATGAAGCCCAGGAAACCATGCCAGAACTGGCCAAGATTAGAAATGGTGCACTGCATTTCATGATAGTTTTCTAAACCACTTCCCAAACCAAGAATATCAGCAAAAGGCAAGCTCTGCTCTCATCAGCTCAATTTTTATTTGCCTTTTTTTTTTTTTTTTGCTATTTCTATTGTGTCTTCTCATGGAACATTCCCAGCGAACAGAGAAGAAAATGAAATGTAAGCATTTAAAATGTATTTTTAATTAGATGACTTTTATATGATCCAAGGCACCGTAAAACTCCAAGCTCTGACAGTGCCCCAATTCCCATTTAATCTTCATTTCTCCATTTCTAGTCAGCTGCGCGTGCAGATGCTGAAATCTTGTTTGTTTATCATGGGGCCGAGAAGATTTATGGTTGGGTGCATGTTCGGCTGCCTTCCCTGCTCTCTTGGCACGGCTCCTGAGCTGCACAGCGTGGGGGACACTCAAACATGCTTAATGGGGAAGTCAGGCCCACATGTTCCCCCAAGTTCTCATCTGGTTATTTTTCAGCTTCTGCTTTGGTTGAAGTGAAGGTAATTGCAAAGTTATTATTTGTCATTTCCATTATCTTTGGGGTCAGAAAGACATCTGTTGAAAGTTAGCATCAGCTGTCACTTCCACCAGCTGGCGGTCAGCACCTGAGTGGACTTAGAAAAAGAGGAAAAGTGTCCATGCAGGCTAGCTCTGTGTGTATGTGCACACGTGTGTGTGTGTGCACGCGTGTGCATACCTGCACACCCTGCAGTGAAGAAGTCTGTTCCTTCTTGCAGCATCAGTATTGAATGAGCATGAAGAAACCCAGAATGTCGCTGTCCATGGTATGCTTAGGGTTTTTGAGTCACTCATGTGGAGAAAAGCAATGAAGTCAGATGAACTAGTCCTAGTTTCCTTCCTGCTGGGCTATTTATTTTCTTTCCTAACATGCTGCACATAGTTCTCTTTTCAGAGTGAAAATGAGAAAATGGTCTAGGGTTTGAAATGCTATTTTATTCAATGAAGAAATATAAGGGATGCATATGATCAGTCCTGGCTTTTTGAGTCAGCAAAACACCTCAATGCTTGCAAAGTCGAAGTTATCAGTTGTTGATCCTTCAGTTCAGGGTCAGCAAATTTTTTCTGCAAAGGGTCAGATAGAAAATATTTTAGGCTCTGTGGACTCTATGGTCTCTGTTGTGCTACAACTCTGCTGTTGTAGCCTTGAAGCAGCCATAGGCAAAATGTAAATGAATGTGACTGCGTTTCAATAAAACTTTATTAACCCAAACAGGCAGGGGGCCAGATTTGGTTCACAGGCCATAGTTTGCCAAACTCAGCTTTCATGGACATTTAACTAAAAGCTTGACCCTGGACAAACAGGTCATGAAATAGAGACTTGAGGTGGCAGAAGAGAGGAGAGCAAGGAGTCCTATATCAAACTGCATGGTTCCCGCAGCACTGGGCTTCTTGCTGTTCCCCAAATTCTCTCTGTACAACATATTTACCCCATGTCCTTTCCTAAATCTTTTATCTGGTATTGCAGACCAACCTTCCTTTAAGATTATGTTCTACAGTCAAATGTTATCTTATATGCTCTGAGGAGATAATAATAAAATTTTGGTGCAGGTCTTTCTCCTAGCACCATGAAAATATGGGAGGCAGGGGCACACTGTATGGGGGATGGACACACTTGTGGCCCTGGCTTGAGTGAGGCAAATGCATTTCATGTAACCAAAATGTCTGTACCCCATAATATCCTGAATTAAAAAAAAATAATTAATTAAAAAAATTCTCTAATGCTGAGCATGCAGACATTCAGAATACGACTGTCATCTGAGTGATAACCGTGGATTGTTATTGTTTCCAGATCACATCACTTACCAAAAAGAAAATGCACAATTTGGGGTGCGTTAATAGCCTGGTTGTTTGTGAGATGGGGAGAATTTCACCTAATCCTCTAAGAGGAAAATGAAATCTTTACAGATCAGTAAAGGTGGTTCAAATGTCAGTTCAGAGAATGATAATATGTCAAACTAAAGACCAGAGCTTAGCCTTCAGTGTGCTGAGTACTCACCAGGATTTAGAAGGTGGGGGCATGATGTTTAGTTCAGTTTCACAAATGCCTTTACCTTTTCTCATAGGTTCATTTCAATTTGATAAGTTCAGGCAATCTTATTCTGTTCTCTTGGATTTAGGGCATCTTACTCTGTCCTACCAAAGAGGATCTTAAAAATGAGTATGAAATAAGGACTCACTTGAACTTTCATAAAGAAATTAAACTAAAACCAAAGAAGTTTACTTAGCCTTTAAAAAGAATAATGTAAGAATGAAGCAATGTATTAAAATGTGCTAAAATTTAAAAATAAAGCTAAAGGCTGTCCATTTTTAGTAGGCATCTATTTTTTTCCACTAAGAAATTAATTCCAAGAAACTTTCTCTTCCTCTGATATCAGAAAGTGGACAACTTCGGAGACCTATAGTGAGATGCAAAATCCTTTACATAAATATTAATACCACCACCCAATATGGTTATGGCAACTCCACTGGGTTTTTCAGGTATGTGGTTGAAGGGTTATGTGGACCAGCTGGAAAAGTTCCTGCGATGTCTAATGAACATCTGCCACCTTCCAGATTCAGCCACTCATTATGAAGGTTGTGGACAGAAGGAAAAGGGTTATAAAAGAAACAATGATTCTTGTCCATTTGGGATTGGGGATAAATTGCTTTAGAAGAGATATAAATGTATTCAATTTATACGAATCAGAAAAAAAAGAAATATATGTATTTTGGGGACTAAAAATCCCTTAAGTTCCTTGAAGATATTGCCTTTAACATCCATTAACTTTATTTAGTGCAAGCCAGTAAGAAATGACCCATTAATAAAAAGTCTTAGCTATAACTTTGACCATATTCCTTCATATAATGTTCTAATAAATTGCATACAGAGATAGATATTGATGAGCCACAGTAAACGTAAGTAGAAAAATGATTACTTTTACTGCTGAGTGAGAGGCTTTGCCCACATTTGATGTTTGGTACTAGATGGAAGTATATTGATTGCTACTGGATCAGTAATTGACATAAACATTATACATTGGCATGAATTTCAATCCCACACACAAAATATTTATTTGAAATAAAACTTAAAAATAATAAAAAGGTGAAAAAATCCTGACATTTTGTAAGTCAAATAACTTACATAAATTTCAACATTATATCAATGATTTTCTTTCATATACCAAAAGTAGAATAATTGGCAGAAATTTCTTTTAACAATACTTTTTAAAAATATGATCTTCATTTTAGGGAGAAAAAAACTTGAGTTATTAAGTCTGTCTTCACTACTGGGACTAATTGGGATGACCAACAGCTGTAACCATTCAAGAAAATGTCACCTCAGAGATGTCTGTCACCAGACCACCAGGATGGCTAAATAGTCAAAAAGAGACGATACCAATTTGGCGATATCAATTTGCAAATTGGAAAGAGATAGTCTCCAGCATGGACTGAAGGTGTTTTATCTTCAAAGAGAGAATGCACATGTTTGGTTTTCATGCCTCTGTCATACATATTCAGCAGGATTTTTGGGGAAGCTATATATATTTATGAGGGGAGTGCAGCATGTGCATAACGAGCAAACATGTATGTAACATACATCCCATGTAATATACATCCCATATTTGTGGGAGCTGTTTTAACATTAAAATGGGGTGCAATGTGGCTCTTTATGTCAGGAAGTAAACTATGGGACACAAAGACAGTTCGTGCACAGTGTCCATAAGCTGGCTGAAACTGACTTGAGTTCTATAGTTGGTTACCAGGAATGAATGTTTGTAAGTCCCATCCTCTGTCCAATCAGAGTTGTAGTGGTCAGAGTTGCAAACCAGAGTTAGAAAAGTGCTGACAATTTGCCTGACAGTTCCTATTGTTAGGGAGTTTAGCAAGGGTGTGGTTTTTTCTTGTAGCTGTAGGAGCCTTCCCAGACGAACTGAACCCTTAACCCTTGGGCCTGTAGGTAACATTCATTTTCTCAAACTTAGGGACCATATTAGTTGACAAAAGGGCATCTATTTTGGTTGTTCAGATCATATATTTCACCACTTCTCCAGTTGTAATATAAATAAGAGACTTCACACAGTGATGGGCTCAGTTTTAATTTACAGGGTTTATTATCAAAAGTGCAAAGATATTGGCAGGCATGGAAAAATAATTATTAAAAATCTTTCTAACACAGAATTTGCATTATTGACCAATTACCATGTAAATACCTTAATTGAAACAATTACCAGTGGAAACTATAACAGCCCAACATTGCATAGATTGACTATTAATTTGTTTAAGCAATGCTTGCTTGCATATGTTTATTGTGTACACTACAGGGTACTGGAAGCTAAGGAGGTCTACGGTAAATTATAATCTAAGGTACTGTTTTATCAAGATCTGGATGTATTCATTTAAGCAACATCCATAATGGCTAGAACAGTCTTAGTAATAACTAACAATAATTATATGCATTACTCAGTAACTATTTATCAAATGTATAGAGTATATTGGGAACATGCCATGAATAGATAAAAAAGAAGTGAACCTAGGGCACTAATACTAGAATAATCTACTCACTTTTAAAATATAAAATTGGGCTGTATCATATGTATAATCAGGTGACATGTGTACTATGCTTTAATTCTGATAACAAAGAATTTTCAGTTTTTGGTAATGTTTGATGTACTACTTAATCAACAAATTATACATAGCTCCAAGATCATAGAAAAATGTACTATGTCTCCCCCCAAAAGGAAGAATATGCGTTTTTTACTATTTTATAATATATTTCAAATTTCTAGCTATAAGAGTCATTTTTATAGATGTGTGTGCAGGTATCCATGCATGGCTTTAAAGATACGCATTTAAAAGGAATGTGACAAACTGATAAAGATCTTGGAAGTGATAAACTGATGCAGAAATAAATTGCAAGTGGGTTTTCTGAGCATAAAAGGACATAAATGATATTTTCTGTATAACCTAAACTCTACCCTGCTTGAGGAAATGGCTCTTCATTGTTTTCTTTGTCATTATTAAGATAACTGTATTTCTTTTGCTTTTATCTTCTCTTTCATGGCAGGGCTTCAAAGACCTGCATAAATACAAATGCACACGTAACTGCAAGGCACTTGCAATGTCTAGACTATAGGATCAAAGGGCACATTTTCTCACTTACATGCCCATGAAGGCTGCATGCCCTGGAATGTGAGAGGAAAGGCAGGGTGGGATAATGGCAGGATTAGTGACCCAGGCATCAAGATACTTATATTCCAGTGTTAGCTTTGACACTAGTCACTTTTGCACCTAGAGCAAATCCCTTAAGTTCTTTGAGCTTCAGTTATATAATCTATAAAATGATATGATTACCAGCATTTAAACCTCAGTTTCTAATACCATTCTCCAAGAAAAGGAACTAGGGCAAGTTAGAAAAATGGCAGATTCAAGGACAGATTGAGGTAGATGAGCCTGGGACACCTTGTCATGCGAGAAAGTAAAAAGGGCTCAAAAAGCAATATCACAGGACACAGGAGCCAACTGAAAGAGCTCCCAATGGCCAAAGCTAGAATTTTTTGATATATATATCTCAAATATATATTTAATTTTATATATATATATATATAAATAAAATGTGGTATTGAATTATAACCCAAAGCATAACATAAACTATAAAATGCCTGTCCATGAATTCATATTGATATAAATACATAATTGAATAAATAAATAAATGGGGGATAAGAGACAAATCTTCCATGCAAAAGAATTCTCCAAATGATTTATATAGATTCTCCTCCCTCAAGGAGGTGTAGTATAACTACCTCTCAAATGTGGGCTATACTTTGTGACTTGCTTCCAAAACGGACAGTATAAAACATGGAACAAAAGAGTAACTTTAGGAGTAAGATGTCAAGCTGGCAGACTAGAAACAACCCACACATGCTGCTCTCAAGGAGAGCATCAAAAGTCGCAAATAGATGCCTACCTGGAGAGAGCATTGTAAATCATCAGAAAAGTAATAGTAGACACTCAAAGTTAAGGAGAGGGAGATGGGCTGATCCACTCAGCAAGATTAGAAGGTACCTGGGGAAGGGGTCCATATGTAGGGAAGGGTCAGAGGAGAGAACCCCCCACAGTTCCATGCTCCCCTCATGGACACTGAGACTTGAGCTGTGCAGTGCTCCCCCACCCCCAGCAAGCACAGGTCTCTGTACTGATCAGGGAGCCACTTGGAGACTGTATAGTAACAGTACGGTAACAGTAACATTGCACTGGAAAGTGGGCTCAACAGTGACCTGCAGGCTTCCATTCCTGGGTCACTGCAATTGATGCCACTCTGAACTCTAAGGTTCAGAGTGCCTGGTCAACAAGGGATGGGCTTTGTTGCAACCATCTCCATATTGCCCCTGCCAGGCCAGGGAGGGAGCACAGAGAGCAGGTGCTCTTATGTTCCCTGTGATCTGTAGCCAAGCACCCCATACTCACACACAAGGATTTCAATAGAGCAGGCACTGCCACCAGAGAAATCTCATGGCAGCAGAATCAACAGGACCTGCATGAGGAGAGAGTCCCAGCCACTTGGAGGCCCAGCATCCAAGGCCTCACACCTTGCCTAGGGGCCCTGCTTCCATGGCCCTGCATGCTACACAACTCCACACCTGTGGTCCAGAGCTCTGCCACAGACCTACTAGCCAGAAGCTTCCCCCTGCCATGAGCTGTCATTGCACCTGGACCTGTGTGGAGTGAAAACCCACAGCCCTGATACCCATGGCCTCCACCTAGATGGCCACACCCAGCTACCACTGCCACTGCCACTGCTACAGGGAGACCTCGGCAGACCAATTTCTTGCAATGCCCACCTCCATGGAGAGGAACTCACCTAGCCCCCTGACAAGCTTCCAGCAGGGCATGGGGACAAAATACCACTCTGCACTAGGATCCCCTAGCACTGGCTTGGACTAGGACAACCACAAGAGAATGAGACAATACAGGACAGCTGCACTACGGGATCTCAGTGCATCCATCCCTCTTCTGCTGGGTAAATCTTCCAGATCAGGACACAAACGCTCTATCTAGGAACCTCTCCTTCTTCCAAGTAGGAGAGTTCCTAGAAATGGAAAACAGGTACACCACGCACCTATCTGCCCTGAGCTGAGGAAAGAGGTTTTAAATGAGAAGAAACCAGCAAAAGAACTCTAGCAACATGAAAAAAACAAGCTAGTCTGACACCCCCAGAGGATCACTAGGATCTACTGCAATGGACCCCAATCAGAAGGAAATTGTTGAAATGTCAGAAATGAAACTCAGAATATGGATAACAAATTAGATAAATGGAATTGATGAGAAACTTCCAAATCAACACGAAGAAGCCCCCCCAAAACTTTAGAACATGAACGAAAAAATATGAAAAAGTTGCTGAAGAGATAGGTAACATGAGAAAAGATAGAGCTTAAAGAAATGAAAGAGTCATTTAGAGAATTTCAAAATACAACAGAAAGTTTCAACAACAGACTGGACCAAGAAAGAATTTCAGAAAGCCTTGCAGACAAGGCTTTCAAACTAACCCAGTCAGTTGAAGATGCAGAAAGAATAAAGAGGAATGAACAATCACTCAGAGAAATAGGGGACTATATGAAATGAGCAAGTGTATGAATTATAGATATCCCAGATGGAGAAGAAGAAAGAGCAAAAAGCATGAAAAACCTATTTGAGGGAATTATTGAGAAAAACTTCCCTGGTATCATCAGAGACTATGATATCCAGATACATAATGGCTATCAAACACCAGGAATATTAATAGCAAATAGGACATCTCCAAGACACCTAGACATCAACCTGGCCAAAGTGAAAGTGAAGGAGAAAATTCTACGAGCTGCAACATGAAAGCAATAGCTAGCCTACCAAAGAAAACCCATCAGGCTAACTGTAGACTTCTCAGCAGAGATCTCACAAACCAGAAGGGATTGGAGTCACATTTCAGTCTTCATAAACAAAACAGCTACCAGTCAAGAATTGTGTGTCCTGTAAAACTTAGTTTCATAAAAGAAGGAGAAATAAAGATATTTCCAGATGAGCAAACACTAAGGGAATTTGTCAATGCTGCACCTGCCTTACAGGAAATACCTTAAAGTATACTATACATGGAACGGAACAATAGATACCCACCAAAGTACAAATACCCAAAAGTTAAAACTCACAGCTTTTACAAAACAATAGTCCAAGAAGTAAAACAATGCATCAAGGTATCATTCAATGTGATGAACACAACAATTTCTCACATATAAATACTGACACTGAATGTGAACAGTCTTAATGCTCTACTTCAAAGACATAGACTGGCTGAATGGATGAAGAAATACAACCCAAGTATACACTGTCTCTACAAAACCCATATTACTTGCAAGGGCTCTCACAGATTCAAGGTAAATAGATGGAAAATAATACCCACACAAATAGAAAGAAAAAGGAAACAGGTGTAACCATTCTCATAACAGATAAAATAGACTTTAAATCAACAATAGTAAAAAGGACAAAGATGATCATTATATAATAATAAAGGGAGAAATTCAACAAGAAAAAAAAAACAATAATGATAAATATATATGCCCTTAACCCAGGAGCTCTCAGGTTCATAAAACAAATTCTACTATGTCTAAGCAAAGAAATAAACAGTAGCCTTAAATGCATACATCAAATAGGCAGGCATATTAGAAATCAGCAACCTAATGTCACATCTCAAGGAACTAGGAAAAGAAGAACAAACCAAACCCAAAACCAGCAGAAGAAAGAAATAACAAAGCTTAGAGCAGAACTAAATGAAATGAAAACCAAAAAAACAACACACAGAATCAACAAAGCAAAAAGTTGTTTCTTTAAAAAGGATAAAAAAAAAAATAATGGACACCTAGCCAGGTTAACAAGAAACAGAAGAGAAAGAATTTAAATAAGCTCAATCAGGAATGAAAAAAGATACATTACAACTGATATCACAGAAACATAAAATATCATCTGTGAATACTATGAAACCTCTATATGCACAAATTAGAAAACCCTGAGGAAATGGATAAATTCCTGGAAACACACAAACTCCTAAGCCTAAATAGGAAGAAATAGAATCCTGAATATATGGATCATGAGCAGCAAGATTAAAGTGGTAATAAAAGATCTCCCCAAAAAAGAAATCCCTGGACCATACCATATTACTGTTGAATTCTACCAGATGTACAACTAAGAACATCTCAGTGTTTACTGACATAAAGAGGCACATTCCACCCCATTTTAATGCTAAAACAGCTCTCCAAAATATGGGATGTATATTACATGGGATGTATGTTACATATGTGTTTGCTCATTATGCACATGTTCAACTCCCCTCATAAATATATATAGCTTCACCAAAGAAGGAGGGAAGTAGGATGGGGGCGAATGATGGAAACTTACCTATCAAGTACAATGAGCACTGTTCTGGTGATGGACACACTAAAAGCCCCAACTTTGACATTATACAATGCATCCACGTAACAAAAATATTTGTAACTTCATAATATTCTGAAATAAGAAACACATAATTTTGCAGTGGAAAACCCTGGCAAGCACTAGAAGGGATGACCAAGTCAAGGCTAAGATCATCAGCGATATGCCATGTTGGTAGCATGCACCCTTGATATGATATAATGAGATGACTACTTTACCTTTGTAGCTATAGGGAAAGAAAATAATTTCTTCCTTCACTCTAATGGGTTCTTAGATAAGATTTTCCTTAACAAAAGACAGATTAACAAAAGGAAAATTATCATCAGTTTAATAATATGTATACCTGCTGTATACAAGGGGGGATACCTAGAGAAATGAGGAGATCTCTGGAGTAGATCCCAAAGAGTTGTCTTAGACTTCAGGTTTATAGATCCTCATTCTCTGAAATAAAGAAGGGTGTGGGAAAGGGTCAAGTTAATTGTTAAACAAGGGTAAGATTTGTTATGTAGATTTAAATCCATACCTTCTCCATTGATAAGAGTCTCTAGTCATTTAGTCATCCTTCTCTGGCTGGTGCAGAGAGGTAGAGACTTAGAAATAGAAATGTCCTTTATAGATGTAAATTTCACTTATAAAATGATAACTTCTAAGAGCTTCTCTAGTGTCTGGATGCTCAAAATAACAGCTTTAAATAATCCTTATGCTAAAGAGGCTTATTTAGGGGTAGCATATCCTGGTGTCTGACTGTCATACTTTGGGGTGATGCATTCTCAGCCCCATCCTTTTCTTACTCTCCCAAACTCAAAATCCCAGCCTCACCATAAGAAAAAACATTAGACAAACCCTAACTGAGAAACATACTACAAAATACTTAACCAGTATTCCTCAAATCTGTCAGGGCCATAAAAAATAAGGGAAGTCTGAGAAATTGTCACAGCCAAAAGTAGTCAGGATGAGATCCTGGAACAGAAAAGGAGATTAGGGAAATGACGAAAAGCAAATTGAGAAAGGAGTTTAGTGAATAAAAATATGTAAATAACAGTTTATTACTTGTGACAAATGGACCATAGTCTTGTAAGATGCTAATATCAGATGAAATTAAGTATGAAGTATATGGAAAATCTCTGTATTATCTTTGCATCTTTTTGATAAATTTAAAATTTGGTAGGATTTTATTGAGAATTTTTGCATCTACATTCATAAGGGTTATTTGTCTGTAGTTTTCTTTCTTTTTTTTTATTTTTTTGAGTGCTTTCCTGGCTTTGATATCAATGTGATATTGGTTTCCTACAACATGTTGGGGAGGATTCCTTCCTTATAAATGTTATTGAATGATTCCTGCAGAATAGGTGCCAGTTCTTTGTAGGTCTTCTTTGAGACTTAATTTTTTTGTTGAAAGATTTTTCTATTCAACATAGTGCTGGAAATCTTTGCCAGAGCAATCAGACAAGATAAGTAAATTGAGGGTATTCGAGTGGGAGCATAAGAGGTAAAACTATTGCTCTTGACTGATGATATGATCTTATGTCTAGAAAACTCAAAATATTTTGTCAAGAAACTACTACAATTGATAAACAAATTCATTAAAGTCTCGGGTTCCAAAATCAATGTAATAAATCAGTAGCATTTATATACACCAACAATAGTCAAGCTGAGAACCAAATCAAAGACTTAATTCCTTTCACAATAGGAACAAAGAAAATAAAATACCTAGGAATGTATTTAACTAAAGAGTGAACTACAAAACTACATGGAGAACTACAAAACACCAAGGAAGAAAATAACACAGGATATAAATAGACAAAAAAACATACCATGCTCATGGGTCAGCAGAATCGACATTGTTAAAATGTCTATACTACCCAAAGTGATTTATAGATTCAATGCAATCCCTATTAAAATATCAACATCATTTTTCACAGATCTAGAAATTCTATGCTTTGTATGGAACCAGAGAAGACCCCATATAGCAAAAGCAACCTTAAGGAAAAAGACCAAATTGGGAGGCATATTTTTACCAGACTTCAAGCTATACTACAAGGCTATAGTAACTAAAACAGCATGGAATTGGCACACAAACTGAGACATAGGTCAATGGATCAGAACAGAAAACTCACATATAAAACCAGTCTCATATTGTCATCTGATCTTTGAAAATGCAGACAAAAATATACACTAGGGACAATAATTTCTATTCAATAAATGGCACTGAGAAAATTGAATAGCCACAGTAGAAGACTGAAACAGGATCCACACCTCTCATCTCTCATAAAAATCAACTCATGATAGATAACAGACTTAAACCTAAGGCATGAAACCATAAAAATTCTAGAAGAAACTATTGGAAAACTCTTATAGACATTGGCCCAGGCAAAGAATTTATTAAGAAGACCCCAAAGGCAATCACAGCAACAACAAAAATAAATAAATAGGACTTGATTAAATTAAAAAGCTTCTGAACAGCCAAGTGGACAATCATTAGAGCAAATAGACAAACAAGCTACAGAATGAGAGAAAATATTTCATTCATCTACACATATGATAAAGGGCTGATAACTAGAATCTATAAATAACTCAAGCAAATCAGCAAAAAAAAATTTAAAAAAACATTAAAAAGTAGACAAAAGACATGAACAGCAACTTTTTAAAAGAAAATAGACCAACAAACATATGAAAAAAATGCTCAATGTCTAATGATCAGGGAAATGAAAATCAAACCACAATGACATATCACTTAATTCCAGTGAGAATGTTTTTTTATCAAAAAAGTCCCCAAATTCAACAATGTTGGCATGGATGTGGAGAGATAGAAACACTCATATACTGCTGATGGGACCACAAACTAGTACAACCTCTATGAAATGTACTATGGAGGTACCTCAAACAACTGAAAGTAGAACTACCATTTGATCCAGCAATCCCATTACTGAGCATCTATCCAAAAGAACAAAAGACATTCTATAAAAAAGACATCTGCATTCAAATGTTTACAGCACCACAATTCACAATTGCAAAGATGAGGAAACAACTGAAGTGCCTCTCAATACATGAGTGGAATAATAAAATGTGCTACATGTGTACCATGGAGTAGTCAGCCATAAACAAAATGGTTAACTAATACCTCTTGTATTAACCTGGATGGAACTAGAGATCATTCTTCTAAGTGAAGTTATTTCATGAATTGAAAAACGCACACCACATGTACTCACCAATAAATTGGAAGTTATCAGTCAACACTTATGTGCACATATGGAAATAACACTCATTGGATATGAAACAGATGGGAAGGGGGAAGTGGGGTTGGGAAAATTGATACCTAATGAGTACAATGCACACTATCTGGGTGATGGGCGCACTTTTAACTTTGACTCAAATGGTACAAAAGCAGTTTGTGTAACCAAAATGTTTGTACCCCTGTAATATTCTGAGATAAAAAATAAATTTAAAAAAAGAAAAAGAAAAAACTATGCTAAAATAAAAATGTATTTAAATTTGAAAAGTGATATGGTTGGGCTGGTTTAACATACTACCTTTTTATTGTTCTATGAATTTAATACCTGGTGTAAAAGTATTATTTTTTGTGAGTTTGGAACAGAATAAATCTGATGTATTATAGTTCATTACAGAGGATACAGAGCAATCTTGTGTCCCCTACTGCTTTCTTCCATAGTCTTCCTAGTCCCAAATACTGAATTTTTTTCTATGTATTGATTACATGTAAAAACTGATTAAGACTATCTTTTCCCTCAGTAAATAAGTAGAAACAGATCCTAATTCAGGAAGGAAAACTGGTCTTTTTTCACCCTTAAATAAGTACACTCTTTTAATCCTTCAACCTCCAAAAAACAAACAAGTGCAAAGCTTTTCAATGGATAGTGCATACAACCTCAGTAAAAGTCTACTAAAATCTTTGCATTGCAATATTTTCTTATCAATACTCTCTATGTAATACAGTCATGCCCTTCATAATGATGTTTTGGTCAATACCATATACAATGGTGGTCCCATAAAATTATAATGGAGCTGAAAAATTCCTATTGCCTGGGTGATGTCATAGCTATTGTAATGTCTTAGCATGAAGCATTACTCACATGTTTGTGGTGATGTTGGTTTAAATAAAGTTACTGAGCTTCCACTCATATAAAAGTCAAGTGCATACAAGTATGTATAGGACATAATAATTGATAATGATAGTAAATTACTATATTCCTGGTTTATGCATTTACTATACTATACTTCTTATCATTATTTTATAGTGTACTCATTCCTCTTACAAAAAAAAATGTTAACTGTAAAACAGTAGTCCTTCTTTAAAGAACTGTAAAACTGAGGCAGGTCCTTCAGGAGGTATCCAGAAGAAGATATTGTTATCATAGGCGATGACAGCTCCATGCATGTTATTGCCCTTGAATACCTTCCAGTGGGACAAGATGTAGAGGTGGAAGACAGTGATACTGGTGATCCTGACCCTGTGTCACTGAGGTGAAGCCCATACCAATCACTGCAGGACAGCCAATAAGTCAAGAGGCAAGGTATTAGGGCAATGAAAGTGATTTTTATTCAGAGGGCCAGCACACTGAGCAGATGGTGGACTAATGTTCCAAAGCATCATCTTAAGTGAGTATGAACTTTAGGCTCCTTTTTATCTTAAGGGAAGGGAGGAGAGTTTGGGTTGCAGGAAGCAACTGAGGACTGCAGACATCTGGGTGTCGGTGAGGTTATGAGGATGTTGTACAACTTTGCTCTCGGTCAATTAGCTTTGGAGAAAGAAGGTCAGGATGTTCCTTAAAATCTTTAACATAGCATTATTTCTTGTGTGTATACTTATCTCCCTGGGAGTTAGTTTCAGAAAAGGCATGGTTGTCACCTTGCCTCTAGTGTATATGCAGGGCTAAGCAGAAACTTTCAACCTAAAGGGCATTACTGCAGGAGGCCAAGGAAAATGGAGCTAGTTATGTTAAGTTTCCCTTCCACTGTTACAATTTGCATAGACCTAGGCTAATATATGTGTGTGTGTCTTAGTTTTTAACAAAAATGTTTAAAAAGTAAAGAAAAAACCTTAAAAATAGACAAAAGCTTATAGAATAAGAAGATTTTTTTTTATGTATCTGTACAATGCTCTGATATGTTTTAAGCTAAGTTTTATTACAAAGGAGTCAAAAATCAAAAGAAAATTTAAAACTTTGTAAAGTAAAAAATTCATAGTAAGTTAAAGTTAATTTATTATGGAAAAAAAGAATTTTAAAAAATAAATTTAGTGTAGCCTATGTGTACAGTGTTTATAAAGTCTACAGTAGTGTGTAGTAATGTTCTAGACCTTCACATTCACTCACTACTCATTCACTGTGTGGTGTTCACACAATGATGAAATTGCCTAATGATGTGTTTCTCAGAAGAAATTCCTGCCATTAAGGCACAAATGACTGTAAGTATAACTAATTTGCAGTATCACAGGTAAGCAAATTTATTCACAGTTCTTGCTCTTACTCTGGCACCAGAGCAGCTCACTAAGCAGTAGTATGTATGGTGCAAACTCTCTGCAAGTGGTAATGCCAGGTTGCTTTAAGGATTAAACACACTCAGCTCTGCAGTAGCTGGAATGGATATGCCCACTTTCCTTAGAGCCAGAAACTCAAGAAGAGGGAAAGAAGCACGGAACTTCTCAGACACCTTGCAGCAAACCAATCTACCTAATTAAAAGTGGTGTAATGTGAATCTCCCTTTCCATTCCTATGTGATTATAAGTACAAAGAGGATTTGGAGGCAATGAATATGTTTAGCAGGTACAACGTTGACCTTGACAAAGTTTCAATCTTTCTGATTTCTTCTGGTGGCCTTGCCTTGTGACACCTCATCATGCCGCATTTCCCTGCCATCTCCATATTCACATGGATCTCTAATTTCTCTCCTCCAGGGCATGATTAGCCAAACCCTGTCTTCTCAAGGATGAGTATGGGAGGATCTGTCAGGGGCCCTGTGAAATATGATCTATTTAAATGTGAGGATATTATTAAAATTGTCACTACATGGTTGGGAAAAGGCAGAATCTCAGAGCAGCAGCTATATTTGACGATCATTCCAGAGAGATTGGAATAAGCTGCCCAGTGAAGCAGGACACCTGCTTTAACTGAGATGAGAGCAAAATTTTAAAAAATATATGAAAAAAGGAAGCATTTCTCAACTGATTTCGAAAGTGATGTCATGATGGAAGATATTGGAGGCACATAATCATTTATTTGTTTACTTTTTACTTGTTTCTAATTCATACTTTTCTTTGGTAAAACTGTTAACTTATAATAAACATACTCAAAATTGCTGCCAAGTGGAATAAGCCTAGCTATCACTTACCTTCATATTACCTCTATGCTTTTCATTTGCTTAAAAATCTATGTACATCTTTAGGCCAGGCGTGGTGACTCACACCTGTAATCCTAGCACTCTGGGAGGCCGAGGTGGGTGGATTGCTCGAGGTCAGGAGTTCAAAACCAGTCTGAGTGAGACCCCGTCTCTACTATAAATAGAAACAAATTAATTGACCAACTAAAAATATATATACAAAAAATTAGCCAGGCACGGTGGCACATGCCTGTAGTCCCAGCTACTCAGGAGGCTGAGGCAGCAGGATTGCTTGAGCCCAGGAGTTTGAGGTTGCTGTGAGTTAGGCTGACACCATGGCACTCACTCTAGCCTGGGCAACAAAGTGAGACTCTGTCTCAAAAAAAAAAAAAAATCTATGTACGTCTTTATTAAATGATACCAAACGGTCCACACTATTCAAGAGAATAAACTTTCGGAAGAAGTACAAAAAGGTTTTGAAACTCCAGTTACTAATCTTAATTTCACTTTTATTCATTAAATTTTTACACTTTATTTTAAAGATTTTCATCGGCAACATTTTGTACTAAAGCTTAATAAAATTATATCAACTTGAAAATGTTCTAAAAGTCAATCCTTTTAATGCTTATATTCTACCTTCTCCCAAAGTCAGTCTCTCTCTCTCTCTCTCTCTCTCTCTCTCTCTCTGTGTGTGTGTGTGTGTGTGTGTTTTGAATGCTAGGGTACTGTACTCACATCATTTTGTTTTGCCCCATTTGAATTCCTAGGATTTTATGTTATAATGTTTAAGGTGATAGTAGCCAAAAAAAGTTTTTTTCAACAGAGACTGTTTCCATAGAGAATTCTGTCTATGAACACAGAATTGGCTCCTGCTGGAGAACCCAGTTTGCATGATATCATCATTTGACCCCTCGTGGAATTGTTTGTGTTAGTCTAAGAAAGGGTTAAAGCAACAGCGAGTCTTTATTGGTTTGGAATAATGAAGCTTAGTAGGCACCTGTCTCTTCGTTTTTTCTGGTGATAAAACTGTGGCTCAAAAAGAACAAATGAATTATCTGAGTTCTCCAAACCTGTTGGGTACATCTGACCCAGATTTCCCCCAAACACACCCCGTGTGCGTGGGTGCTTCTGATGAAGTCCACTGGGACCATCTCCTGAGCTTTTCCCTGCCATTCAGACCCATGACATGGTGCCACAATTGAAGAGCTCCTTGGAAATGTGAGTTACTGTCAGAGAACAATACCTCTATGAAGCTACTCTCATGCGGTGACTCTAACCTTTGGCAAAATCATTTCATCCTCAGGGTAGAAGCAGAGATCAAAGTCTTCAAGGCATGTGCATATCACACCATTGTTTTGAGCTGTGCCCTATCCTTATTTTGCTGGGTCCTTCTTAGACATCTCTGCTGTTGACTGAGAAGCATCTCTTTACCTCACATTAAGAAGATGAACTTTGAATCTATGAGGTTAGATTATAAGAGATATTGGCACCTAGAGAAGCCTATTCTTTTTAAAACAGAACATCAAATTGACCTGATTTAGATTAAACTAATACGACAATTAAACTGGATTTTTAAAAATAAAGAACCTATGGATCTGGGGTACTCTATTATGGCTACATTTATAGGTGTTGGACTGCTCAATTCACCCAGACAGCCACTATTTTCTTCATGGATTCTCCTTATGTTTCCCTCCCAAAGCTAAGAGTTTGGCCAAAGATGATAACCTTTTCTTTATGGGTGAGAACTGTATGTAGTAAGGAATATAAACATAGTTTTAATTTCCTTCTACAGCCTCCACATCAGAAGCTAAATGTCATTTATTGAAGTTTACAGGAAACAAATTAGAGCTGAGTACTTTTGAGATCTACATTAATATGCTCATTTACAAACTTTTAGAAACAATGAAAAATAATCCTATTAGACACATACACTCCGTTATTTTGTAATAGCGTGCTATAAATTGCTCAATAGCCTTTTTTTATTCTTTCCTATAGGATCATTGCATGGGTAACTACAATATGCTAAGTAAACTCTACTCGAACATTCTGCAAGTTCATATCCAGGGTAGCAGCCGTCTTCCCAGCTGATTAGTAATACAGTGTTTTACAACACCTCTGAGAATATACCCTGTAGTTCTGTGTGTGTACTAAGTTGGGCTTCTTTGTTACCTTTCAAGTGAAATAAAGATTAGAAAACATTGATTTCCATAGCAGGGTGACTCCTAGATAAATAAGCAGCAAAATACAACCATGGATTGATGTGAGAGTTGAGCTCGTCAACCACCTCGGAAAAGACCAAGAGAGCACAAACATCACCCACACGCTCCACCTTAGTGAGAGCACAGCCACTAAAATCAATAATGTTAGCACAGGATTAAAGAAAAAGTCGAGTCTGGAATATCACCATGATGATGAATTTATGCCCAAATATTTCCATAGTGAGGATATAGTATTTTGGAAATATTTTATTGGTTAGCAAGTTATATTTTTCTTTCCTCTGTAGTATTTCCACCATTAAAATTAGAACATGAGGATTACGCCCCCAGAGAAAGGAATAAAAATGTAAAATGAAAAGTCTACAGGTGGGAAAGATGAAATATAGGACAGAATTGGAGGTCTGGTTGCACAGAATGAGGGAGATAAGAGCTTCTAGTGGAGAGAGGGGAAATGAGCGAAGATGGTGCGAGGAGCAAGAGGTCAGACTTGAGTGTTCTGCTTTTCCTTGGGATCAGAATCCCTTCGAAGTAAAGGGAATAAAAACATCTAGGTTGTCCTGAGAAAATCCCAGTGGATGATAGTACCTTTCAGAGTATGTGGAGTTGAGAGCAGAGTTAAATCAATAATGTAAAATAAAGAAAGCATGATCTTCCTCATGGCTATCACCATCATTTACATTTGAGTCGAAGCGCATTCATTTTAACCTTGCTGAATTCCTACAATAAGTAAGATAAGGGGAAAAAAGTAGCTAATGATTGCAGGCTAATAATTCCTTTGGATATTAACAATAACTTGTTTGGTTTATTTCACAGATAATTTTATATATATATATATATATATATATATATATATATATATATATACTTTTCCCCAAAAAAACTATTTAAGTATTTTAAAAATTAATGAGGTATGACCAACACACACACACACACACATACACATAACATGAAAATTTTAACTTAACGACATGATCTTTGAGTTTTTTCTTTATGTCATTTAATCACTTGTGAAGTACTTGCCATTTTTCAAATCTCTAACATGTGAGAGTAAAGCTGGGTGTACATATAAGGGCTCTCAAACTGATGCACCTGCTGTGGATGGCAGACAAAGGAGGCGTCCACAAGAGACTCTCCTTACAGCCTGAGGCTCAGCCAAAGGGAAGCCTGACATTATTTATGCTTTGACATCTGCTCACCCATGGGCTAGTATGTTACTGCCACACAATGGCAACGGCATAGCCAGGGGGTAAGGGGGTTTGAGGGAAAATGGAAACAAGAAATGGGGGCTGTGGCAGGTAGAAGAAATTGGGGCTCTAGACTTTCTTGGGACCATTAGAGCTGACGCCATCCTCAAAGGGTTAAAAAGAATTCTGGATAGAAATATAGCTATAATTAAGCATTCATCAGGGTGCACTTTGGCCCACTTCCTTGTAACCAAAAATCATGTAGCACTAGATACTGGCTATTTGTACTCTTATTTTTTTTTCCTGTAGATAGGATTCCTGATGTTAGAATCATAAGGCTTTTGTTTAAGAGTTAATTTGCACCCCATTGTTCCTATAGACAGGGTCTCTGGTACTCACCGTCAAATTGGTTTCACTGATCAACACCTAAGTGCACATATAGCAATAACATTCATGGGGGGTCAGGCAGATAGGAGGGGGGTGGAGGGGATAGGTATATACACTCGCACCATCTGGGGGATGGACACGCTTGAAGCTCTGACTCAGGTGGGGCAAGGACAATATAGGTAACCTAAATATTTGTACCCCCATAATATGCTGAAAAAAAAAAGAAAGAAAAAAATAACTGCTTAAGATGTTTTTCAGATCTTGAGTTCCAGCAGAACAGCTGACACCAGCCAGTTTGAAGACCCCCACAGAGGAACTGAACCAGCATGTGAATGCAGTTTCTTCATCTCCCCGCCCCATGGCTTCACCCCACACTCTTTGACTATCATTGAATGCCACACTTTGGCCCACTCCAAACACCTTAGAATCCCTATCCTTAAAACTTTTCAAAAGAAGACAGAATAATGGCAAAAAAACATATGAAAAAATGCTCAACATCTCTACTCATCAGGGAAATACAAATCAAAGCTACAATGAGATATCACTTAACTCCAGTGAGAATGGCCTTTATCAAAAAGTCCCCAAACAAATGCTGGTGTGGATGCGGAGAGAGAGGAACACTCCTACACTGCTGGTGGGACTGCAAACTAGTTCAGCCTCTGTGGAAAGCAATATGGAGATACCTTAAAGCTATACAAGTAGATCTACCATTTGATCCAGCAATTCCACTACTGGACATCTACCCAAAAGATCAAAAGTCACCTTATGAAAAAGACACCTGCACTCAAATTTTTATAGCAGCACAATTCACAATTGCAAAACTGTGGAAACAACCCAAATGCCCATCAATTCATGAGTGGATTAATAAAATGTGGTATATGTATACTATGTGGTACTACTTAGCTTTAAGAAACAATGGTGATCTAGCACCTCTTGTATATTCCTGGATAGAGCTGGAACCCATTCTACTAAGTGAAGTATCTCAAGAATGGAAAAACCGGCGCCACATGTACTCACCAGCAAATTGGTATTAACAGATCAACACCTAAGTGGACATATAGGAGTAACGTTTATCACGTGTCGGGCAGGTGGGAGGGGGGAGGAGGGGATGGGTATATACAACCACAACGAGTAAGCTGTGCAACATTTTGGGGATGGACACGCTTGAAGCTCTTTCTCGAGGGGGGAGGGGGGCATGGGCAACATACGTAACTTTAACACTTGTACCCCCATAATATGCTGAAATTAAAAAAAAAAAATTAAAAAAAAAAAAAAAAAACAACCCTCCGGGAGGTGGATTTGAGGTTTCCTCCTGTCTCCTTGTTTGGTGGCCCTACAATGAAACCTCTTTCTCTGCTGCACCCTGGTGTCTTAGTGTACCTACTTGCTCCAGACAGGGGGCAACGAATCTGTTACAATCACGTGCCTTAGGCAAAGGGGATTGTTAGGGGAATGCAGTGTGAGGCCCCCATCTGGCATTCACGTGAAAGATGTGGGCATGAATCAGAAAGAATCATGAATGCCCAAGGGAGCTTCTCAGCATGGCCCTGGAAGCACCACTTATCCATGCATCGATAAACTGGAACCGTTGCTATGATCAGCCGAATAGATTCTTTACTCAACACAAACACACACAACAGAGTCTGTTTTACTCTATCCCTTCGCCCTGTCCAAATCTCTGAGGTCTACGTGTAGGACAGATGCACGGGTGAGAGTGTGTGAGAGAGAGTAGAGAGTGCAGACAGCAGAGATACTGCAGGGAGTCTCTGGAGTGACCAGTTCATCCTCATACTAAAAGGGGTGGGGAGGGGCACATCTTTCAATCCCTTATGATAGTAATTTCTAAAATGAATAAAATTGTTTTAATAACCAAACGTGCAGGGCACAGTGCCTCACGCCTATAATAACCCAGCTACCTGGAAGGATCACCGAAGACTAGGAGCTCAAGACCAGCCTAGGCAACCTACTGAGGCCCCTTGCTCTAAAAACAAAACCAAAAACAAAACAAAGACAATCCAAATGTAATTGAAGATTATGAAATCAGACTTAATTTTCATTGAGAAAACTTATTCTTCAAGAAAGTGGGTAGAGGTCAGTTGAACAGAATTGGTAGCAGACAGTGGAAAAACAAAAGCTGTTTTTATGCATAGGGCTAAATCTTTGCACATGAGCCTTTGTTCACAGTGTTAATTTACTAAGAAGAAAGCATACTTTCATAGTAGTGTTAATTAAGCTTCAGCTCAACCCATACTTAAAATTTTAGATTACTTTTAGTGGGATCTGAAGTTATGAAGTTTTACTGTGAAGCAATATCAAGTCCAAACACAAACTCAATCAAAGTCGTTCATTATTAAATTCTAGGTGATAGTTTCAACTGCGTGTTTTGTCCATGTAACTGTGTAACAGTGAAGACCTGTAATAATTCTCAAGGCAATGGACATAAAATAATTCTATAATTTAATCTCCTTCTGCCTCTCACCCTTTCCTTCACTCAGTGAATAGGTGAATTAAATGTACTACATCCTCATCACAATTTCCTCTGTGCCCCACGAACACAGGTTTGCCTACTCTCAAAAATAATTGCCTTCACAACTGAGCGACTGTGAACTGACATTGGTTAGAAAAGAGGTAAACTTCAGGTTCAGAGGTTTAATTTTTTTTTTTAAAAAAAGCATCTAAATGCTGCTGCTTATATAAGCTTTAAAGAGACAAACTTGGAACTGCATACTTGGTGAAATTGTCTTAATAAGAATTGCTTTGCAAACTGAATCTATTATTATGCATCACAACTGCCCAGACCAAGGAACATTCAGCTTACTGTTACTCGTTGAGGTCTAAAGGACATTGTTATTAGAGGCAGTAGCCTAAGAGTGACACCTCAGGTGCAGAAAGGAGAGAATCGTTGGTATATAGCGGGGCGTTGATCACCAGGGGCTTTTTGTCTGTTTCGGTGCGGGTGCTGCAGAAGCATTCTATTGATTCTAGGAAAAGTTCAGCTGCTTTTTAGTTCACATAAATTTGACCTAAGTGTTTTCACTCAGAAGAAATAAAGTATGAAAGCAAGAATTAAAGAAGACTGCCTTATGTCCATCGTGTCCTTTGTAAAACTGAATGAAGGACATTTAAAAAAAAATCCCTCATCCATCTACTTTCTTTGGGTTTAATCAGAGCAGAAACTGGTAGGAGGTGTGTTAGTTGTTGAGCAGAACAACACACAAGCCACATGCAGCACACGGCTTAATTACTGTTCCCATTGAGGTATAAGGCAGAACAAAAGAATTATTAAACAGAAAATATTGATATTTGAAGATAAATTCTAAAAATGACCTCATAATAGATATGAACAGGACTGATTTGGAAAGCTGTTGGGATTGGCTCCTGGAATAGGAAAAAATAGCATTCATGGGAAAACTGAAAATTCAAGTAATCTGAGTCTAGTGCATGTATCAGTGTTAGTTCCTTAGTTTTGACAAATGTGCCATAGTAATAATGTAAGATGTTAACATTAGGGGAAAGCAAAACTGGCTGAAGGGTACACAGGAACCCCCTGTACTATCTTTGCAACTTCCCTATGAATCCAAATTATTAAAATAAAATATTTTTCTCAGATTATTCCAGATAAAAATTCTGGAAACTTTTATTTTTTTCAATGAAGTTTTAATTTGTAATAATTTTGGGAAAATAATTTATTTGCAATGGGGACAGTAAGAATCTGGGACGTTCGTAACCACCAGAGGCTTCTGTCTTAGGAACTGGATACTATGACCCTAATGTCCCAGCCAATGAAGAAGGGCTGATGGCACCATGGATATTAAATCGCTTGAATTCCAACAGCAAGGTAGCCTGTCATGTCCTGATAGAGTTTAAATGAACTTGGAGAAAGCTGATGAGATTCTAGGGAAAGACACAGTGCCTCAGTTTCCCTTGCCACTAAAGAGAGCACGGTATGTTGTCCAAAGACGTTTTCGAAATGAGACTAGTTAAACGACTGCCAAGTATAGTTCTTCCTGTAGTAGAAGTGACATCCTCAGTGTCCTCTACTTGCAGTCCAGATGTCGTGACATTCCAAGCCTGCCTTGCATGGAGATAGTATGATGATGACCCAACAGGGTGATCTGAGAGAAGGGGAAAGGCCAGGTTACCCAGAAAAATGATCCTCTTGAAGCTAAAAAGCACCTGCAATTCTCATTACTCATGCCTTTCAGTGAGGACAGATCTTAGAAAGCAACTTTTAGAATGTTGCTTTAGTGGAGCAACATGTCAGCAAACAGCCATCCATTTCCCATTAATAGATCAAGATTAAGAAAAAGTGATAATATCAAACCATTTTTGATGGATGGGGATTGGGATGGGCAAAGCCTAAGGCTAAGGGCATTGATGACTCATCCATCCACCTTTCCAGCATCATGTCCCATTGCTCCCTCAGCACTTAGCACACACTCAGCTCTCACTCACCCTGAGCTTGGATTTAAGGGTAGAAATGGTTCCAGGTAAGATCTAGTAGCAGAAAAGTCCTGACAAAAGTCTAAAGATAGGAAATTTGGAACTGATAAGAGAAGATGGTAGTATCAAATGAAACTTTGTGGTTTGGTCCAGGGTCCTGTATCCCTCTATCTTAGTCCGTTCAGGTTGGTTTTACAAAATACTGTAAACTGGGCAGCTTATAAACAACAGAAACTTATTTCTCACAGTCCTGGAGGCTGGAGGTCCAACATCAGGGTGCCTGTGGATTTGGTGTCTGGGGAGGGCCTGCTTTCTGGTTCATGGATGGTGTCTTTTTGCTGTGTCCCCACATGGTGGAAGGAACAAACAAGCTGACATGGGCCTCTTCTATAAGGGCACTAATCCCATTGGTAGGGGCTCTGCACTCATAAACTATAAACCTCCCAAAGGCCCCACCTCCTAATATCATCAGCTCAGGAGTTAGTATTTCAACGTATGAATTTTGGGGGTGGGGGGGAACATAAATATTGAGACCATAGTAGCCTCTTTCCCAAAGGAGACACTATTTTTCTGTGGGTGGTACTTTCACCAACTAACACACAAGAACAGAATACAATAGTTGAGGACAATCAGATTAGCAGTCTTTTTTGTTAATTTCAGGATATTATGGGGGTACAAAAGTTTTGGTTACATAATTTGCTTTTGTGTTGTCCATTTCCAGATAGTGTCCATTGTACACATTAGGTATGACTTCACACACCCCCTCCTCTCTGCCACCTGCAAGATTTCTATTGAGCTTTACTTCCACCTGTGCACAGGAGTGCTGATCAGTTAGTTCCAATGTAACAGTGAGTACATGTGGTATTTGTTTTTCTATTCTTTAGATATTTCACTTAGGAGAATGGTTCCAGTTCCATGAAGATTGTTGCAAAGGCTATTAATTCATTTTTTTATGGCTGAGTATACTCCATGGTATACATATACTACATTTTATTAATCTGCTCATGTAATGAAAGGCACTTGGGTTGTTACCACATCTTTGCAATTGTGGCTGGTGCTGCTACAAAACATTTGAGTGCAGATGTCTTTTTTATAGAATGTCTTTTTTTCCACTGGGTAAGTACCCAGTAGTGGTATTGCTGCAGCAAATGGTAGGTCTGCTTTTAATTCTTTGAGGAATCTCCATACTATTTTCCATAGGGGCTAAAGTAGTTTGCAGTCCCGTCAACAGTGTATGAATGTTCGTATCTCTCTGCATCTCTTGTTTTGGGACTTTTTGACAAAAGCCATTCTCACTGAGGTTAGGTGCTATCTCATTGTGGTTTTGATTTGCATTTCTCTGATGATTAGTGTCATTGGGCATTTTTATATTTTTATTGGCCATTGGTCTATTTTATTTTCAAAAGTTTCTGTTCATGACTTTTGCACACTTTTTAATGGGGTTGTTTGATTTTTTCTTGCTGATTTGATTGAATTCTTTGCAGATTCTGGTTAATAGCTTTTTATCAAATGTATAGCATGCAAATATTTTCTCCCATGCTGTAGGTTGTCAGTTTGCTCTGTTGGTTGTATAGGAGCTTTTAAATCTAATCAAGTCCTATTTATTTATTTTTGTTGTTGCTGTGATTGCCTTTGGTGCCTTCTTAGTAAATTCTTTGCCTAAGCTGATATCTAGAAGAGGTTTTCCAACATTTTATTCTAGAATTCTTACTGTTTCATGTCTTAGATTTAAGTCTGATATCTATCATGAGTTGATTTTTGTGAGAGGTGTGGATCCTGTTTCAGTCTTCTGTATATGGCTATCCAATTTTCCCATAACCATTTTTTGAATAGGGATTCTATCCCTCAGTATATAATTTTGTCTGCTTTGTCAAAGATCAGATGACAATATGATGATGGTTTTATATCTGGGTTTTCTGTTCTAATCCATTGGTCTATGTCTCTGTTCTTTCATTTTTTCTTTTGAATGTGAAAAAATATTTATGTAAAAGGTATACCTTAGAGAACAACAAAGAACTGATACTTAAAAATACTTTACAGATATAATAAATTTCAGAACACATTGAATCAAAAATCAAGTCTAAGTAGATATCCGAGGAGTCACAGGACAATGCACTAAGGCACTAACACATTCACACATTTCTTTAAACCAGGTTTTTGATTATAGAGAATAATCCAGTTAAAATAGTTAGATAATTTATTTGTATATCAGCTTTTAAAAAGAGAGAGATTTATTGAGAGTTAAAATTACATGTACAATATACTTTCTGGTCATGGTGGGGTGAAAATGTAATAAAGTATAATTTTTTGCAATTTTTTATATTAAATTTTTTTCCTTTTATTTCATCATATTATGGGGATACAAATATTGTTAGAATTACATATATTGCCCCTGCCACCCCTCCCCCTGGCCATGCCAGAGCTTCAAGTGTGTCCAACCCCCAGGTGGTGCACACCACACCCATTATGTAAGTATACACCCTTCCCTTCCTCCCCCCTCCCACCTGCCCACCAACCGTTAAAATTTTTTTTTTTTTTTTTTTTTTTGACATTTTGGTTAAATTGTATATCTTTGCCTCTCCCTAAGAAGGGTTAGAGATATTCCCTTCCCCCCAACAATGCTCACCAAATCCCTAAGATGTGGGTCCCCCCCCCCCCGCCCCCCGAATCTCTGGTGTACACTACCACCCTTTGGGCACCATAGTTTTAGTCAGTCAGTACCAATTTGATGGCGAGTAAATGTGGAGCCCATTTTCCAGCTCTTGTGATGCCTCACTTTGGATGACAGGCTTAAGCTTAATCCAAGATAGCATAAATGGTGCTGGCTCACTGTCATTTCTTAGAATTGAATAATATTCCATTGTGAGCATGTACCAAATTTTAATTATCCACTCATGAGTTGATGGGCACTTGGGTTGTTTGCACAACAGTGCAATAGTGAATTGTGCTGCCATAAACATTTGGATGCAGAGGTCTTTGTAATAGAATGTCTTGTGCTCTTTTGGGTAGATGCTCAACAATGCTATTGCTGGGTTGAATGGTATTTCTATTTCTAGCTGTTTGAGGTATCTCCAAATTCTTTTCCACAAAGGTTGCACTAATTTGCAGTCCCACCAGGAGTGTAAGAGTGTACCTGTCTCTCCACATCCTCGCCAGCATTTGTTATTTTGGGATTTCTTGATACAGGCCATTCTCACTGGGGTTACATGATATCTCATTGTGGTTTTGATTTGCATTTATCTGATGATTAGAAATGTTGAGCATTTTTTTTTTATGTTTGCAGGCCATTATTATGTCTTCTTTTGAGAAGTTTCTGTTCATTTCTATTGCCCATTTCTTGATGGGGTTGTTTGATTTTTTCTTGTTAAATCTTTTAAGTCCTAGATAGATTCTTGTTATTAGACCTTTATCAGAAGTGTAGAGAGCAAATATTTTCTCTCAAACTGTGGGTTGTCTATTTGCTCTACTGATAGTTTCCTTGGCTGTGCAGAAACTTTTTAATATGATCAGATTCCAGTTGTTTATTTTTGATGCCGCAGTGATTGCCTTGGGAGTCTTCCTCAAAAATTCTTTGCCTTGACCAATGTCTGATAGGGTTTTCCCGACATCTTCTTCTAGGATTCTTAAGGTTTCATGCCTTAGGTTTAAGTCTGTTATCCATCTTGAGTGAATTTTTGTGAGAGGTGAGAGGCAGGGATCCTGATTTGCTCTTCTGCATGTAGCTAACCAGTTTTCCCAGCACCATTTGTTGAAGAGAGATTCTTTTCCGCATTGTATTTTTTTTTTGTCTGCTTTATCAAAGATTAGGTTACTGTATACTGATGGTTTCATCTCTGTTATCTCAGATCTATTCCAGATATCGATGCTTCTGTTCTTGTGCCAGTACCAGGCTGATTTAACTATTATTGCTTTATATTACAGCTTGAGGTCAGGAAGACTGATGCCTCCCAGTTTGTTCTTTTTACTTAAGATTACTTTGGCTACACAAGGTTTTTTCTGGTTCCATAGAAAGTGAAGAATTATTTTCTTTCTAGATCTGTAAAGAAGGCTGGTGGTATTTTGATGGGGATTGCATTGATTCTGTAGATGACTTTAGGTAATATTGACATTTTAATGATATTGATTCCACCAATCCATGAACAAGGTAGATTTTTCCATCTGTTTAAATCATCTGCAATTTCTTTTGTTAGTGTTTTGTAGTTCTCCTTGTATAAATCTTTTGTATCTTTCGTTAAGTACACTCCTAGATATTTAATTTTCTTTGGGGCTTTAATAAAGGATATTGCATTTTTGATTTGAGTTTCTGCTTGATGGTTCTTGGCATATATAAATGCTTCTGATTTGTGTATATTGATTTTAAAACCTGAAACTTTATAAAATTAAATTATCAAATCTAGGAGTCTCTTGGAGGAATCCATGGGGTTTTCTAGGTACAATTTCATATCATCAGCAAAGAGTGAGAGTTTGATTTCATCTGCCCCTACTTGGATGCCCTTAATAGCCCTCTCTTGCCTGATTGCTATAGTGAGGACTTCGAGCACTATGTTGAATAGGAGAGGAGATAGTGGGCATCCTTGTCTAGTTCTGGTTTGAAGAGGGAATGAATTCAATTTTTCCCCATTTAGAATGATATTAGCAGTGGATTTGTCATAAATGGATTTATAAGTTTAAGGTATGAGCCATCTATGCCTATTTTGTTAAGAGTTTTTATTATAAAGGTGTGTTGGACCTTTCCAAATGCTTTTTCTGTATCTATTGAGAGAATCATATGGTCTTTGTTCTTGATTTTATTTATGAAGTGAATTGCATTTATAGACTTGCATATGTTGAACCAGCTTTGCATCCCTGGAATAAAGCCCACCTGGTCATGGTGAATTATTTTTTTGATGTGATGCTGAATTCTATTTGCTAATATTTTATTTAGGATTTTTGCATCTATATTCATGAGGCATATTGGTCTGTAATTTTCTTTTTTTGTTGTGTCCTTTTCTGGCTTTGGTATCAAGGTGATATTGGCTTCATAGAATGAGTTTGGAAGGATAACATCCTTCTCAATATTTTCTGTAGTATAGGTATGAGTTCATCTTTGTATGTTCGGTATAAATCTGAAGTGTAGCCATCTGGGCCGGGACTTTTCCGTTTAGGGAGGCTTTTAACTACTGCTTCAATTTATGAGCTTGAGATTGGTTTGTTCAGGAATTCTGTTATCTTGTGGGTGAACTTAGGGAGGTTGTATGAATCCAGGAATTTTTCTGTTTCATCTTCATTCTGTAGTTTGTGGGCATATAGTTTTTAATAGTAGTCAAATATGATGTTTTGTATTTCTGTGGTGTCTGTTGTGATATCTGCTTTTTCATTTCTTATTGAGTTTATTAGAGCCCTTCCCTTTGAGTCCTTGTCAATATAGCAAGAGGGCCATCAATTTTGTTTATCTTTTTGAAAAGCCAGCTTCTGGTTTTGTTGATCTTTAGTATAGTTCTCTTGTTCTCCATTTCATTAAGTTCTGCTTGGATCTTCATTATTTCTTTTCGTCTATTAGGATTGGAAGTTGTTTGCTCTTCTTTTTCCAATTCCTTGAGCCTATTCATTAGGTTGACAGTATCTAAGCTATTAGTTTTCCTCTCAGGTAAGCTTTTGCTGTATCCTACAGGTTTTTGGTAACTAGTATCACTGTTATCATTTTGTTCAAAGAAACTCTTGATTTCCCTCTGAATTTCTTCCTTGACCCAATAATTTATCAATAATAGGTTGTTTAGTTTCCATGATTTTGTGAGGCAATGAGTGTTTCTATAGGAACTGAACTGTAATTTTATACCATTATGGTCAGAAAAGATACAAGGTGCAATTTTTATTTTCTTGAATTTTTTGAGATCTGATTTGTGGCCTAGGATGTGATCAATTTTGGAGTAGGATCCATGGGCTGCTGAGAAGAATGCAAATTCAAGTTTATTTGAATGGAATGTTCTATAGAGATCTGTCAGACCCTTTGGATCAAGGGCTCTGTTTAGGTCTATTATTTCTTTGCTTATTTTCTGTTTGGAGGATCTATCCAGATCATTCAGTGGGGTGTTGAAGTCTCCTGCTGTTATAGCAGTGTTCTGTAACATGGTGTTTAGATTAGACAAGATTTGTTTTATGTAATTAGGTGCTCCTATATTGGGTGTGTAGATATTAAGAATTGTTAAATATTCTTGTTGGATCTTCCTTTCACCATTATAAAATGTCCATCTTTATGCTTTTTTTACTTTTGCTATTTTAAAGCTTATGTTATCTGCAAATAGTATAGCTACCCCAGCTTTCTTTTGACTTCCGTTGGACTGGATGATAGTTTTCCATCCCTTAACCTTTATCTGGAAGGCATCTTTGTGGGTTAGATGTGTTTCCTGTAGACGACAGATACTAGGCTTGTGAATTTTTATCCACTCTACCAATCTATGTCTCTTCAGAGGGCAATTTAAACCATTTACATTTTTTGAGAGGATTGAAATTGGAGGAAGTTTACCATTCATATTATTGGGTGGAGACTTGTTGGTTTGTCTTACTCCTTGAGCCATCATGTGGTTCGAGATCTAAACTTTAATTCTTTGAGGAGTTTACTTTGAGGAGTGTCTATTGCCCAGTTCTGTTTGAAATGCAGGTCTGAGAACTTCCTGTAGGGTTGGTCTGAACTTTGCAAATTCCTTCAGTGATTGCTTGTCTGAGAAGGACTTTATTTTTCCCTCTTAGATGAAACTTAATTTTGCTGGATACAGAATTCTAGAGTGGGCTTTGTTCTGTTTTAGAAGATTAAGGATAGGCACTCAATCCCTACTGGCTTGTAAGGTTTCAGATAAGAAGTCTGCTGTTAGTCTGATAGGCTTACCTTTGTAGGTCATTTGCTGCTCTCATCTCGCGGCACAGAGAATTGTTTCTTTCACGTTTACTTTGGTCAACCTAAAATCTATGTGACAAGGTGATTGCCTTTTCACATTGAGTCTCCCAGAGTTCTGTGAGCTTCTTTTATTTGGATATCAAGATTTCTGGCCAGGCCTGGAATATTTTCCTCCAGCATTTTGTTAAATAAGTTTTCCAGCCCTTATGAATGTTTCTCTTTCCCCTTCTGGAATCCCAATCAATCTGAGATTTGGCTTTTTAACATAATCCCACACTTCCTGTAAACTTTGGTCTTGTCTCTTGTTTCTGTGTTCCCTTTCTTCCTCTGATTTGTTTAGAGCATAGGCATAATCTTCAAGTTCTGAGATTCTTTCCTCTGTGTGGTCCATCCCGTTCATTAGGCTTTCCACTGTATTATTGAGATCCTTGATTGTTTCCTTCATTGCCAGAATTTCTGTTTGGTTTTTCTGGATAATCTCAATTTCTATGGAGAATCTTTCATTCATTTACTGTATTGTTCTTGTGGTTTCTCTATGTTGTGATTCTATTTTCTCTTTAATTCCATTTAGTTTTCTAGAAAATCCATATTCAGAAATCTTCCTCTGCCAGTATACTCATGTAAGTTGGTGTCAGACGATGGAGAATGAGTATTTTGCTTTGGAGGTAACTTTTCTCTCTGCTACTTCATATTTCCTGTGAACTTTCTCATCTGGGTGTTTTATCGAGGACCGGAGGTGCAAGGACTGGATTATGAGCTGAATTCTGGGATTCTGGAGGGATGATCCTTGGCAGATCTGGGGATATGTGCTCTGGACCTGTAATGTCTAAGAGGAGTTTGATCCTATTGGATTGTCTTTGACCTGCAGTCTTCACCATCTTTTAATGGAGATTAGTGAGATTGGATCCCTTGCTTAGACTCCCCAGTATTGTATCCCTCTTGTAAGTATGACACCCCTATCAGCTATTAGTATGAAGTGAGAGGCCCTGTGATGAGTTATGAGGTTATTGTCTCTTTTTGTTGCTTGTGGTTAGCTATTCCAATATCTCTGTAATGAGCTCTAAACTCTTGAATGTGGTAAACAGGACTCTCAGCCTTTGAGGTGTATCATGCCTCTCCCAGGGGGACCTTGATCCCTGTTTCCTATTTAGTTGGGGTGAGATAAGCAACAGGTATCGGCAAGTCTACGAGAGTATACTTTGGATGTTGCTTGATCTGTGGCTTGAGGGGGGCTATGAGAAAGTTATTCAGAGATCATTCACTGCATATATTTGGCAGCTCCTGGTGGAAAAAATCTTTTGGTGCAATTGTTAGGGATTCTGGTTGAGATTTTCCTTCTCAGAACATAGGCCTATAATTTGGCAACTGCCTGGATACCAAGGGCAAGCCCTTGTATTCTGCTTTTAACAGATGATCCAAACCAACTCAGTATAGTAGGGCATCTGCTCTTTTTACTCCATCCCTCCAAGGATGGGGTTTATCTGGTTGGTATGAAGTAAAAGCCTCAGGGCTTTTGAAGAGGCCCTGCTTAGGGCTGCTGAGGGACATAGAGCAGAGAGCGACTTGCTTGGCTACTCTGCTCCTGCATAAGAGGGATCAGGCCCTTTCCTACAAAATATCAGTGGCCTACTTATAGACAAGGACCTTCTGCAACCCAGGCAGGTCTTAGCCCTAAAAGCGAACTCCCTCACCACTGCTCACTTCCAGCTCTGGGGGTTGATCCTTTGGTTGAAGTCCCTGACTACCAAGTTGCCTCCAGGAGATGGGCTTGGGTCTCAGCTTGGACAGCAATCTAGAGAAGCTGTTACTAAACCCTTTCAGGGGAGGGACCTGGGCCTTTGACGAAAAACAGGCCAACAATGGATTATAAACAATAGGAGATAGCAGCCCAGCCTCTGGTTTCAGCTTGAATAATGGCTTGTTTCACTACTCTACCCAGGGGTGGAGGCTGTAGTTTTGCAGAAATGTGCCTAGCTCAAAACCCCAGAATGTGCAGGGGGTACTGTTGTCCCAATTCAGAGTTGGAAAATCGCTCTCCTTCCTAATTCCACCCTGCTAGGGTGGGTTCTGTTCATTAGACATAAAACTGAGGTGGCTGGGTGGGATGGGGGACTGTCTAACCTCACCTGGGATACTGCCTGGCGAGAAATCTCCCTCTTCCCTCTCCTCACTGGTGGGACTTAAGACACTGGGATCTGCCAGGAGGCTTCATCAAGGAGAACGCTCCTCCTCTCTTCCCCCCGTCAGTGGCAGTGCTTGAGCTGCTGGGTCTTCTGAGAAGCTCCACTGAGGGGTAAAAACTATCACCTTTCCATGCATCACTAGTGGACCTTGGACCACTGGAGCCCCCTGGGAGGGTCTGCAGAGGATCGTGCACCCTCGCTCTTCTGCTTCCTCACCGGCAGCACTTGAGCAGCTGGGGGCCACTGAGGAGTGAAAACTGTCCCTTTTCTGCACTGCACTGGTGGAACTTGGACTGCTGAAGACCCCTGGGAGGGTCAGGGGAGGATCGAGCTCCCTCCCTCTTCTGCCCCCTTGCCAGCGGCACTTGAGACACCCATATTCACCAGACAACTCAGCTAAATGAGTGATCTGTCTCATTTTTCTGACCCTTCAAAAACGAGGCATAAGCCGCTGGTGTGTACAGATCTCCCAGCCTGGGAGTCCCTGAACCGTGTGCTGGAGAGTTTAAATTACTTTCCACTCCTTTCTGCTCTTGCAACAGGCTAACCACCCATGTTACCTCTTCACGATGCCTTCAGGCACGTCGGTGCTTGCATGGGTATGGAGGTCAGTGAAGGAGGAGGTGTTCCCCTGTGGGACAGAACACACAGTCTCGGTCGGCTGGCCCCTGAGCGTCACCAGCTTGCAGTCCACTCCCTGCTGTATAACTTGGATTCTCGGAACTTTACGGCAAATCCACTGCATCACTTTCCTCCTTTTCCCAGCACTGCTGTTCCTTGAAGCTTCCCTGCAATTCCGTTAAGCCAATCCTGTGGGAGAACTACGCATGGTTTAGGCCATTTTCTTCACCTCCTACTCTGAGAGCAGAAAGTCAGGAGGTTATCTCTAATCTGCCATTTTTGACAATCCCCTGTTTCTGTTCTTGTGCCAGTACCATGCTGCTTTGGTTACTGTAGTGTAGTTTAAATTATGATAAAGTATGCCTCCAGAATTTATTCCTTTTGCTTAAGATTACTTTGGCTCTTTGGACTCTTTTCTGTATCTAAATGAAGTATAGCTTTATTTTTTCTAGGTCTGCAAAACATGATGTTGTTATTTTGATGGGGATTGCAGTAAATCTGGAAATCACTGTGGGTAGTATAGACATTTTAACAATGTTGATTCTGCCAATCCACGAGCATGATGTGTTTTTCTATTTGTTTACATCATCTACAATTTCCTTCCTCAGTGATTCATAGTTCTCTTTGTAGAGAACTTTTACCTCCTTGGTTAAATATATTCATTGGTATTTTATGTTCTTTGTAGCTATTCTGGAAGGTATTGAGTCATTGATTTGATTCTCATCTTGACAATTATTGGTGTGTAAGAATGCTACTGATTTGTGTACATTGATTTTGAAACCTGAGACTTTGCTGAATTTATTTATCAATTGATGTCTAAATTTCTAGGAAGACTAAGCAAGTTTTCCTCTATTATTTCCTCAGATAGTTTTTTCAATCCTTGTGTGGTTTCATCTTCACCTTCACAGATGTCTATAATTCTTATATTGGTCTCTTTACAGAGATTCATATTTCTTGCAGGCTTTATTCCTTCCTGTTAATTCTCTGTTCTTTATCTTTGACTGACTTAATTAATTCAAAGGTATTATCTTCAAGCTCTGAGGTTCTACCTTCTGCCTGGTCTAGCCTCTTCTTAAGACTTTCCATTGTGTTTGGAATTTCCTTGAATGAATTTTTCATTTTCAGAAGATCTATTTGATTTTTAAAAAATAATTTAATTTCTTTAGTGAATTTTTCATTCATTTCCTGATTGGTGTGTGTGTTTTCTTTGTGTTGGTTTTCCATTTTCTCTTGTATTTCATTGAGTTTACTTATAATCCATATTTTGAATTTATATATCATTTCAATATTCTGATTTTGGTTGGTTTCCTTTGCTAGAGAACTGGTGTTCCCTTTTTGGGGTGACCTTTCATTCCAATTCTTCATACTTCTGGAGTTCTTTCACTGATTCCTGCTCATGTGGAGCAGCTGGTGCTTCTTATTTTTGTGTTTTCTTTTGTTTACATAATGTTACATAATGTTACTAGTTTAATCTCTGAGATAGTAAGTGGGGCTTGTGGGTGAGAATCAGCCACACCCTGTATGATTGAGTCAGAAAAGGCTATAAAGGGCATGTAAATTGACATCTGTGTCAGTAACTGTTGCTTGCCAGAAGGAACAAGCTGCAATGTTGTTCTTGATTCTTGTGATGGGCTCTAGTTTCTCAGGGGAAGCACTGGAACGCCCCAGATGGTGTGTGGAATCCTAGAACTTCAGGTGGGTTCTAATTCTGTGCCACAACAGAGGTGGGTAGGGGAGTGCAATTGGGCGGGGCTGGCTCAAGTGGGCTTTCCTTCAGACTCCACAAAACCTTGCAAAGTGTCTATTACAGTAGAGATCAAAAGTCTGATTCCAGTTTCTGGACAAAGTTGCCAGGGAAGGGCTAAAGAGGCCCCATCCAACCAGGTTGTCTGCTTGTGGAGGTGGAGTTGACTGAGATTCCCAATCTTGCAGTCTGAAGTGTGCCTCATAGTCTAGGAAGTTCCCTGCCCAGGATCCTGGCCTGAGCTGAGAGCACAGTCCTCCTGTTGGTGAGGAGGGTTGCCCTGTGAGCAAGCTGCAGGTAGGACCCATATTGCACTTTCTCCCACAATCTGTCCATGTGGGCTCCCTCTCCTCCTGATACTAATTTGCAAATCTCCCCTTCCTGCCCCTGAGCAATTTGATTGAGACCTGGTGGTATGGGATTTGGTCCATGAGTTTGCCCCTGGGTCTTTAAAGATCAATCCCTGACCATGCCAGGGAAAAGCATGCTGGTTCCTTGTTGCCCCTAGGGTGCCTAGGCATGTTCAATGTCCCTCCACCTCTGGGTGTGCCCTGCTCTGATGTCAGGCAAGCAGCACCAGAGAGAGGTGGTAGGCAGTGAGCTCCCAGTTCAAGCACCCCTTAGTCTGCTGCAGGACCTGAAGAAGAAAGGTCTGAGTTTCACTCTTTATGGAAGCCTTGGTGTGATAGCTCAATTGTTTCTCTTGGCAGCCATAGATGGGGACGGGAAGGAAAGAAAAGGAGTCTGGATAGAGGAAAGCTAGCACTCTGGTCAAGCCTGTTCCTTCCTCTGAGAGACTGCCTGCTCAGAATGTCCAGGCACTGGAGCCACACAGATCTCCCAGGACCCACCAGACTCCTGTGGCTCCTGCATTCTGGGCCAGAGTTGGGAAATGCATGTGCGGGGGCATGAGTGGCATGAAACCTGAGAAGTTAAAGCCCCCTGGGGAGGACAAAGGTACACAGTGAGTAGAGAAGAAATAAGGTGGCTGCTGTCCAGGCTTGGGTTTGTGGTGTGAGAAGTGACCCAGGGGGCTGGGAGCCTGGTGCCCTGTCCACAAGAAGCCCCTAGCTCCCTGGTGGCAGCAGCCTCTGGGCTCATGTGGGCAGAAGGTTTCTCCCACAGTTCAGGAACTCACCCTCACCATCCATCAGAGATGGGGTGGGGTGAGAAAGAAACTGCTCCACCTACTCTCTCACTGGACTCCACACCTCTCAGGTGTTGATGGCTGCTGATACCTTGCTCCTTCCTGTTCTGCTCTGCAACTTCTTCTCATTCAGTCCCTTGAAGGTTCTGGCACATTTCCTTCAGAATTATACCCAATCTATATTTTTTTGTTTTTTCTGTTTCATCTAAAACGTTTTCTTCTTTCTGAGACAATCTGGCAGCCAGTGTCTCTGGTCCACTGTCTTGATTCCACCCAGGTTTGTAGTCTAACTAAAGATGGATGTGGTTGCTCCTTTCTTGAGCTGTCCTCATCCTCTGTCAAGAAACAGAAGCCCTTCAGCTTCAAGACAAGTCTCAAATAGGTTAATTAAAATATTTGTATGTCTAATTAAAATTGAGAATGGCTCCTAATTATTGATTTTATTAGCATTAATTATTATTTCAAGTGGGTAACCACAGATTATTGCCATAGATTAAGGTATCTTTTTAAGGTCAAACCACAAAAGTATTTTTTTCTTACAAAAAACACAGAAGAGACTCACTATAATGCACTATTCCTATTTAGGGTTCAACATGCTTCCACTGAAAATTATAACTTTCCCCCTGCAGTGAAATAATTTTAAAATTTCAATAGCTTTCCAAGGGCAGAATATTGATATTTACCTCTCTTAGAAAGACATGCTTCACCACAGGAATGCTTACAAAGGTTACTTAAATTAGCTATCCTCATAATGAAGCTGAAAAAGTCAAAATTGATCATCCTGAACAGGTACTATAAGTAGCAATACCAATTTTAATTTCCCCATACCATTTTTCCATAGAGTGACAGCATTTCCTTCTGTCTCAAATTCCAAAACACCAATAAATAATCAATCAGCAATCAAGGGCCTTAAGAAGCATCTAAGAATGTTCTAATTCTTGATCTGAGTGGTGGTTATGAGGATACACACACACACACACACACACACACACACACACATATATGTGAAAATTCATTTTGTGGTACAAGTAATATTTGGGTAGCTACATTTCACAAAAATAAAGGCAAGAGTAAGAGTACAAGAGTACAAGGGAAGCACAGAAACAGTAGAGCATTTGAATTCAAATGCATTCATCTTGCTTACAAAATTTTCAAAATTCTGAAATGAAGATTTCTTTGATTTTATATATGTACTAGTGGAAGATGTAAATTTAATAGGCTGCTGAGATAGGAATGTATGTTTTGCCACCCTCAGCCTCTCTTCTAGTGATTTCCCTTGAATCCTAGGCATACATCAATTATATCACATATCATCTGTTGCAATTACTAACTTTGTTAGCTATCTTTACAACTAGACTATAAAAGAAGGGATTGTAGCTTATTTATTATGATATCTATCACAAAGCCTGGAATATAGGAGATGCTTGATACTTAAAAAATAATCTTTATGGAGGCATAGCTTACATATCACAAAAATCATCAATTTTAAGAGTATTGTGAGTTTGGCAGCTATTCAATCACCACTATCAAGGTATAGAACCTTTTAATCACTCCCCTTGGGTTCTTGGCAGTCAAAATATCTTCCCTCCAGCTCATCACCTTTGAGAATAATTAATATGCTTTCTGTCACTAGATTTTAACTTTTCTAGTATTTCATTAATAGAATCATGATGTGTGTGTGTGCATATATATAAATATATCCTTTCATTTAGAATAATGTTACTTAGATTCATCCATGTTGTTGAATATATCAGTTGTTCATTATTTCTTATGACTAATCAGTATTCCATTGCATGAATGTAATAGTTTATCCATTCCATAGTTGACATACATTTGGATTGTTAAATTGTTTCTATCTTTTTTAAAAGGTACTATGAATCACACAAATTTGTGTGGACAAGTACTTTCATTTCTCTGGGTTAATTTCCCCGGAGTGTGATTGCTGCGTTGAATGGTATGGGTATACTTTAATTTATAAGAAACTGGAAAACTGTGTTCCAAAATGACCCTACCATTTTGCATTCCCATCAGCAACATGAGAGAATTCAAGTTGCTCCTTATATCTAACTGGTATTTAGCCATTCTAGACAGTGTGGAGTAGTACCTTATTTTGTTTTCTCTTTCAGTACTTTACATTTTAGGCTTTTATTTCCCTAGGAGAAGAAGTGATGTTGAACATTTTTGGTGCTTTTTGTGATTTGTATACCTTTACTGGTTATGTGTCTGCTTAAATCTTTGGCCCATTTTAAAAAATATGTGTGTGGGTTTTTTTTTTTTGTATTATTATTGAGTTATAAATGTTCTTTTTGGATTATGGATAAAAGGCCTTTATCAGATATATGTTTTATGACTATTTTCTTCTAGTTTGTGATTTGCATTTTGATTTTTTAGTTACAGCTTTCAAAATTATTTTTTTATTTTGATGAAGTCTAATTTATACATTTTTTTATCATTCATACTTTTTCATAGCTACCATATTGCTATTTGTTTTCCATTTGCCCAGTTGTTCTTTGTTTCTTTTTTCCTCTTATTCCACCTTCTATTGGAATAATTGAGTATTATGTGTGATTCCATTTTATTTACACTATTGACTTATTAACTATATTACTTTTTAAAAATTTCTTGTTTCATAATTCACAATTTACATTTTTGACATATCACAGCTGAAAGGACTATGTTTGGGATAGAGCAGATGCAAAAGAAGCCTTTTCAGAACTTCCTTTATCTGACTAAAGGCAAAGCCTTCTGAGAGTGACAGAGTCATAAATTCCCTTTCCAGGAGAGCTTCACAGCCAGAAAGGAGACCCACTACTGGCACTGGGATGAGAAATTGCACAGACAAACATTATCACAAACTATCATATCTTCCATTTGTATTCCCTAAAAGCATACCATTTTTCCATAAAAGTCCTCTCTCCTCACTCCCTTTTATTCTATGACTTAGTATACAAACACCTATCTCTAGATGTTGAGTGAGCCTCTTCTTCAGAGACTCCTGCATGCATGTGTAAATGAACCATGTCTTTTTTCCTGTTAATTGGTCAGTTAATTTGCCATCCCCTGATATATGGACCTAAGGTGGAAGAAAAGTTTTGCCCCCAACATAGCCTACCATCAAATTTTATTATAGCACTTCACAGAGTAAGAAATTTTGAACATTATATTCTTCCCCTTTCTTATACGTTGCAATATTGTTTTCATGTACTTTTCTCCTATGGTGGTATAATAAACCGACTATACTTTTTATTATGCTTGATTTAAACAGTCAATTACTTTTAGAGATTAAAAAATTTGTAAAATACATCTTATATTTCTCAGCTAACTTCAATTATCAGTATTTTCCATTGCTTTATCCATGTGATTCTGCTGATAAAAAATTTAACATTTCATATACAGAAGTCTGCTAGTAATATTTTTTATTAGCTTTTATTTTTCTGAAATATTTATTTCACATTCATTTTTGAAGATTTTTCACTGGGCATAGAATTCTAGATTGACAAGTTATTTTTTCTTTGGACACTTTAAAAGTTTTTCTCCATTGTCTTTAGCTTTTATTGTTTCTTATGAGCAGTATGCCATCATTCTTGTCTTTTTAGCTTTGTATATATTATGTCTGTTTTTTCTTTGACTGTTTTTAATATTTATCTTTTCATAATAGGTCTTTGACAATTTGATTATGATATGTTTTGGAGTTGTTTCCTTTATGTTAATTCTTCATGGAGTTTGTAGAGCTTTATGGATATAGAGTTTATATGTTTTTAAAAATCAAATTTGGATTTTTTAAACATTCATATTTGCAAATTTTTTTTGGCTTACTGTCTCTACCCTGACCTTTCTGGAAATCACCTTACAAGTATGTTATACTTTTTGGTATCATCCTGCTAGTCTTTGATGTCTTTTTATTATTTAGCACTTTGTAAAATCTGTGCTATGTTTTGTACAACTTATATTGCTATGTTTTTAGGTTTACCTATCTTTTCTTTTTAACTGTCTAACTTTGTTAAATATCAAGTGTATGATCTGCTATCAATCCAAACTAGTGCAGTTTTGAAATTTCAAATGTGTTTTCCATTTCTAAAAGTTTAATTTGGGTCTTCTTTGTTTCACTTATTTCTCTTTTAATCATATTCACATGTTCCATTCTGGAGCATGTTGAATGTATTTATGATAACCATTTTAATATCTGTACTTACTAAATATTTATCTTGATTGGTTTATCTATTATATAATATTCTCCAGCTTGTTGGAACATTTGATAATTTTCTTTTGGATGTCAGCTATTATGAATCATATGTTGTTGGGTTGTGAGTTTTGTTTTATTCCTTCAAATGGTGGTGTACTTTTTCCTGGCATGCAGTTAAAGTAGTGATGTCAGTTTGATTATTCCATATCTTGCTTTTAAGTTTTGTTAGAGTGAGTCCAGTTTAGTCTTTAATCTTAGGCTAATTTAGCTCCACTCCTAAGGTGATGTCCTCTCAGAGTGTTATCTGAAGCCTTATGTATTCAGAGATCACCCACTCTGTGTGGTGGGATTATGAAGGAGCTCTAGTCTTATGCAAGCTTAAGAATTATTTCTGTTACTGCTTTCCATGGTTATTTCCATGGTTTGCACAGTTCCTATAGATGCCAAAGCTTGGAGGGGAACCACCACCTCTGTAGAACTCTGGATCTCTCTCTGTATAGTTCCTCAACTCCACTAATCTGTTTCAAAAATGCTAGATTTTTTGGCCTTTTAGACTCTGATCTCAATGTCCTCAGCTCACAGAGACCATTGCACTGCAACTATGTATCCCCTTCCTATGCTGTCTCCTGAAAATTCAGTCTAGGTAATAAGCTGGAGTGATCTTTAAGCCTGCCTCCTGTGTTTCCCTTTCAGAAATCACAAACTAGTTATTTTCCAACATATGACAACCATTGTTTCATATATTTTCCCTAGTTATATATATATAGCAGTTTACATTGGGAGAATAAATCTGGTCTCTGTTATTCAGTCATGTCCCAAATTATTCTTACTCTTGACAATTTTTTAAGAGAAGTGAAGATGCAAAAAGTCATGGTCATGTAATGCATAAATGATGTAAATTTAAGAGAAATAGCTAAGAAGTTCAACAATAGAATCAGGATTAAAAGATATCTTGTCACAGCAAAAAAAAAAAAAAAAAAAGGAAGCTGAATTTAGACTGGTTAATGTAAATTCCAACACTTAGGCTCAATGCATATGGAAATGGAAGTGAGGCATAGGAGTTCTAGTTTAGTAGTAGTTTATATAAAAATACCTTAAGACTTTGTTAATTTTACAAAAATTCTGTGCATGGTGCCTTTATTTAAGAGATTATTTTTTATGATGCAGTCTTCACAAAAAGGCATTCACAGAAATGTGTCTTACTCCATTTTATGCCGCTATAACAGGATACCTAGAGACTGAGTGATTTATAAAGAACAGAGATTTATTCTTACAGTTCTGGAGCCTGGGAAGTCCCAGATCAAAGGACCAGCATCTGGTGAGGGCCTCCACCCTGCAGCATCCCATGGCAGAAGGTGGAAGGGTAGGAGGGCAAGAGCATAGACAAGCCCAAACTCACTTTTATGACAAACCCACTCTCATGATAAAGAATATGCTCCTACGATAATGACATCAATCCAATCGAAAGGGCAGAGCACTTGCTACCTAATCACTTCTTATAGGTCCAACCTCTCAGCACTGTTGCATTGAGTATTAACTTTCCAACACGTGGACTTTGAGGGACACATTCAAACCATGGCAATGTGTGTCCAGATCAAAGGAGTTATGACTATCACTATGCACTTATTATACATCATGTTTAGAGCCGACATTATATTGAATCAAAAGATCAGTTTGGGGAAATTTGCCACCTCAATAATATTGAATTATCCAATGCATTATTTCCATTCTCATTGTGTCTATGTTTGTTGGAGTTGAGTTTATGTCAAGTATAACTAAAATATTTCTGACTTACACATCACCATCTCCCTGTCTCTTCCAAAGTTCTCCTGATCAGTGATTTCTGGACAAAATTATTTGACAACCAAAGAAATCATCAAAATTCTACAACAGCTCCTGAAGTAAAGAAAAGCCAGAATTGGGAGAGAATGAAACAGAATCCTAACCACCGTTGCAGAGAAAGAGATGGAGAACAGACCACATGTAGGTGGCAGACCTTTGCTTTCAGGATCACTATTTGGTGATTCTACATCAGCCTGTGATTGTGGGCCAAGAAATTTTTTCTTCCAGGAACATTTAATGTATCAGTGTCTGTTGTGAGAGCCCCAGATAAATTGGGATTTCAATGCCAAGGGTGTTGCAACCATGGAAATGAATGGAAGCTGGTCGTGGGTGTTTACAGTGCACGTTTCACAAGACACTTTGTTCGTCTGGCAGGTGGCCTAATGCCTAGTTGTCTTAGTTTTCATATTTAGGTCAATAATCTTTTTTAATTTATTTTTGTTTGTGGTATGAATTAAAAATCTAAGTTTATTTCTTACATGTATAGATAAGTGTATATGAATATACATGTAGGTACAATTTCTATAAAAAAACTTGATTGGGATTTTGATTTTTCTAGGTAAAAGATTACTTTCTGAACCCACCCTAAACATATAATCACCCCAAAATATGGATAAGTGGATATTCTCTCTCCAATTCCGGTCTTTCATTTTCACAGTTTGTGTGTCAGCTCCTTTTCTTGCTCCACACTACTTCTCTGCTTTCCTTCATGCGTCCTAATGTCTGATTTTCAACAGTTCCCCTCCGAATGAAAATCGCTACTGGTATGGTAAGCATTTGGAGTTTTATTATTGATTTTTGCCTTGGGTGAGGAGGTTAATTAAATGTGAATTTTAAGCCGACAACATGATTAGGAGAGTGAAGCAACCGGAATTCATGAATACTTCTAGAGCCATTAAAACTGTTTAAAATGAACAATGACTGAAGGTAGGGGAAGGAGGTGGGGTGGGGAGACAGAGCAGCCCTCTGTTATTTGTGGCTGGATTAATGAAATTCTGAAGAATAACAGAATCTTTCCAAGGCATTCAAGTCCAGCTGGGTTTTTATTTTGCATTTATATTGACATTAGCATGGAATATAATACATTCCTAATAAACCACTCTTCTGAATTCTCTTGTATTTTCTGTTTCTTCTCTTTCAAATTGCATCATGGAGCCCTGAGCTTACCAAATCAACAGACCGAACTGGAGGATGAACGGATTCATGAGTTATCAACCCTTAAAGGGTTAGCAGGATGACTTTCTAAAAATCTGAGAAAGATACATAAACTCAGCATTCCCATTCTACCTGTTTATCAGGAAAATCTTTTAGAGGTCATAATTAAAAACTAGAATCAAGGGTGGCTTTTATCTCAAAAAGGTGCCGGAAAAATCATTATCAGCAAATGACTTATTGTACTTTGGTGCTTTTGCAAAAATATAAACCAAACATTATAAACACTGTAATACTATCTATTGCATTTTAATTTGTAATGGCCATAGCCCTGCTTACCATGCAATGAGATGCATACGTCAGTAACTATAAGGCAGGATGCAGAAACCAAGCAACATGCCAAATGGGGCAGTAACACTTCGGAATCAATCTTAGAGCCCTAAAGAAAGCCATTGCCATTGTGATTCCACACAGCAAATAGCTATTGTGCAGAGATAACAGAAAATATATAGACATACTTACTGGGTTGGAATCAAAGACTCAGCAAAATGGAAGTTGGAAATCAGTCTGGAATCAGATATTTCAGATGAAAAGGATTAAACCCCTGATAAACGCTAATCTGATAGCAAGATAAAGCCAAGGAAGGAGGACTGAAAGATTTTCCTGTTAGAGATGGTGAACCCATACACCAAAGCATGAAGAAAGTTCCTCATTTCACATGTGCAGCACAATGACAACAGCTAGGCTCTGGGCAACACGGCCCTGGATTTTGCCTTAAAAGCATGAACAGATCAATACTTAGGACAGTAACAGCCAGGTCAAGGCTGCCTGCTTCAGGGTAGGATAGCATTCATAGAATCCGGGAATGGTTCTACTGTCTGAAGAGGCTGACTGGTGGAAGCTAAAGTTTCCCAGGGTCACCAGACTGATGGCAGGACCTCAACTCCCTTTTCTCAGTTTCCTTTCCACTCCTGGGGACTCCACTGTGACCACGGTGAGTCACACATGTGCTTCTAATATGGTCCTGGTCACTGCCTCTGCCTCTCATTTTACTTGACTCCAGGCGGCCACCCTTGCCTGTACACGCGAGCCTCAGTCTGCACAGATCTTGGGCAGGAGCATTAACTTCAATGAGTCTCTTATAGCCTTGGCACTGTGGCATTTTGGGCCCGACAGTTCTTTGTTTTAGGGGGCCATCCTGTGCATTGCAGGATGTTTAGCACCACCCCTGGCCTACACCCAGTACAGCCCAGTGGCACCCCCAATTATGACAAAAAAAAAAGTCCTCAAACACTGACAAATGTCTCGTGAAGGGGCAACATTGGCCCTGGTTGAGAATCACTGCTGAGGTTGCTACCTTTAGTAAGCTGGATTTGGAGGCTATACTTAGCTTAATGAAACCCAGATTATACACTTATCCAGAAAATATGGAACATTGGAAGATTAAAGAAGATTTTAATGCAGAAAAAACTTATAACTGATTACTGGATGAGGCTGTTCTCAGGACCCAGAAGCCTATCCCCTCTGAATCTCCAGCAGAAGCCCTTCCCAGGTGGCTACAGAGCAACCTTCTTGTTTTACTAGAGGGATGCTTGGTTTCTGAGCTTCCTACCATCCAGAAGTATGCTTAAACTTCTCTATGTTTCTAGCAGACTTGGCTCAATGGAGTCAGGGTTAGGGATAATAGTTTCCTCCTGATCTTCTGTGCTGTAAATCTTTTTATAGGCTCTCATTTATTTCAGGAAAGTTGACAGATTGAATATCTACTCTTTTTTGAGGAAACTCTACCCTTGCTATATGTTCTTAACAGAAAATTACTTTAGACCTTAATAGCACCAGAAATACACAGAGAGCATTAGCTGGGTGGCTTTCTCTTATCTTTTCCTTCTGAATCACATAAATAAATGGTAACTTTTTTCATTTGCAACATTCATCAAGATTTTCTTCCTTTAATCGTAAACATCAATATAAGTAGAGTTTCAGCAGTATGTTTTACATTGTTTTTGCCCAGTTCCTAGAAAACTGGCTGCCATATAAAATATACTCAATAAATAATTAAATTCTTTAATAAATGAAAGCAAGTCCAATTTCCTTTTATGCTTTTTCTTATTGAACGGAAGGGAAATCTTAATGTCAGATTCTTTCTTTTCAAACTCAGCTTCAAATCTTCCATCCAAAAAATCCCCCAAACCAAAAACCAAAAATCAAAACCAAACCAAACCAAACAAAACCTCCAGAATTTTGTAGTCATGGGACTCAGGTTATTATTCTCCTTTTACAGATGAGGAAGCTAAGTTCTAGAGATATTAAATAACTTGTCATTTAGTTAGTTCATAAGTGTCAGAGCTCGCACTCTGAATCCAGGTCTGCCTGATGCACGTTCATGTTCTAATGACCACAGCAAAACACACACCTATGTTTCTCTTCACCACCTTGAACCTGACAGTTATTGCCTCTCCAGGCAAGTTCACATCACATCCCAGAGCACTGTGCCCTTCACAAGTTTTCACAAGAGATGAATTCTACCCTCTGCTGCTTCACCAACTGCAGAATCTCTCTTAGTGTGCCTTCAGCAGTGGCCCATTCACTGACTTAAAAAGGTGCATTTACAGGGCATCCTTTTAATTCTTGATTTCTGGACATTTCAAGGGACTGCTTGCAAGTTTAATGAAATCCCAGCCAGAGAAGAGGCACCAAGGTGGTGAAGAAACTTGAAAGAACCAGACTGTATGGGGAGTGGAGTTGAAGTAGTGAACTGTGAGTTAAAATGTGTGTGCTCAAAGACTGCCTTCTAGGAATTAAATGACACAGCAATGAGGAATAATGCAGGACTGAACGATGGAACTTACAGGAGACAGATTTCACATCAGTAGGAGGAAGGAGATTCTAATATTTGGAGCCACTTAAGATAGAATGAAAGACAGCGAGTTTCAAATCCCTTTGGATACTTTCACCAGCAGCCAGAAAATACTAAAGGAAAATACTGTGTCCATCATGGGTAGTTGTTCAAGATGATCCGTTGACTATATAAGTCTGTGGACACCAGAAAATAATGAGAGCATCCTACAATCCATACGCCAAAAATTCAAGGAGTCCTTATCTTCATGATAACTGCCTGCTCTTTTTGATTCCTCCGAATAGCATGTGCCACTTGAACAATATCCAGATTCATTAACAAGGATTGTAAGAGCAATTTCTTTGTCTTATTTGTGTGTGTGTGTGTGTGTGTGTGTGTGTGTGTGTGTGTGTGTGTGTGAGAGAGAGAGAGAGAGAGAGAGAGAGAGAGAGAGAGAGAGAGAGAGAGAGAATTCGATTCATAAGCAGCAATTAACCACTTTGGAATCATAATCACTTTTTAAAATTTTTATTAAAATAATTAGAGTGAGATTGCAAAAGTCATAAAATTACTACCAATTCATGCCTTTGTAAAAATCAGGATGTGTCTTAGTGTGGAGCATAGTAAAGTACGTAGCTTTCATTGGCTCTCGCTGGTCTGAGAATGCTACTTTCACTGTGTTTTCTATTTCCTTAAATGAATTTTTCATTTCAGAAGTTCTATTTTTTTAATATGTTAATCTGTTTAGTGAATTTTTTGTTCATTTCTTGAATTGTGTTTCTTTTTTCTTTGAGCTGGTTTTCCATTTTCTCTTGGATTTCCTTAAGCTTCCTTATCATCTTTATTTGGAATTATTTATCTGCCATTTCAATATTTTCATTTTGGTTGGTGTCCATGCTAGAGAGCTGGTGTTCGCCTTTGGGGATATCCTTTTTCTCTGATTTTTCATACTTCCAGAGTGTTTGCACTCATTCCTTCTCATCTGGAGCAGCTGTGGCTTCTTATTTTTGGATTTTCTTTTGTTTAGATGGGGCTTTCCCCTCTCATAAGGGGTGTCTGTAGAAAATGCTGGGTAAGAACCTTTGGCTTTGCTTGTGGGTGCTTTGATGGTGGACTAGGTTCTGGATGGATGCCTTGCGTATAGATTTCCTTAGTGTGGTGGTTTTCCCAGTTGCTAGATGTTTGTAGGTTGTAGCAGTAGTGACGTATTTGTGTGGGCAGATTCCCTGTCTCTTGTTAAGGATGGAGATCTTTGGAATTCTTTCTCTTTCCCAAGCCCTGTGGTCTTCACAGTGTGAATTGTACTGGCACACCCAATACAAATATTACCTGGTGTAATATCTGAGACAGTAGGTTGTGCCTGTCAGTAAGAATCAACCACACCTTGGATAAATGAGCTGGCAAATGCTGTAAAGGGCTGTGCAAATGTACCTCCCTGTCAGTAGGTGGTGCTTGCCAGAAGGAACAAGCTGCAATGTTGTTTTTGCAACCGGTGACTGGCTCTAGCCCCTCAGGAGAAGCACTCGAATGTCCCAGGTTGTGGGTGGGGCCCTGAAACTTCAGGTGAGTCCTTATTCTCCCCCAGCAGAGGTGGGTGGGACAGTCAGGTTGGGCAGGGCTGGGTTGAGTAAGCCTGCCCTCAGGCTCCCCAAAAGCTGAAAAAGTAGCTGTCTTGGCAGGGTCAAAAGCTCCCTGGAGGGACTGAAGTGGCCCCACCAAGCAAGAAAATCTGCTTTAGTGGGAGGGATTTAGTGGGAAGGATCTGAGATTCACAATCTGGCTGTCAGGAGCAGGTTTTGCTCTCCTCCCCTATCCCCTGCTCTAGGATCTCCCTCTGGTGTCTGCCAGCAGGCTGGAGCTCATGACGGTGCTGTGGGCTGGGAGCTTCCCTGTCCAGGATCCTGCCCTGGGAGCAAGATGAAAACTGAGGGGCTGAAGTCCCCCGGGGAAGACAAAGGCACACAGTAGGTGGAGAAGCAATATGGCGCCTGCTGTCTGAGCTTGAGTCTGTGTTGACAGGAAGTGACCCCGAGGGGACTGACAACCTGGTGCTTTGTCCTCAAGAAGCTCCCAGTTCACTAGTGGCAGCAGCAGTTGGGCTCATGACAGTAGAAAGGCTCTCCAGCAGCTCTGGAGCCTGCTGACTGCCAGAGATGAGAGGGAGGGAGAAAAATCCCCCACCTACCCTTTTCACTGGACTCCAAGCCTCTTGTGGGTTGATCTCTGCCAATCCCTTGTTCCTTCTTGTTCTGCTGTGCAACTTCTTCCAGTGGACTGTCTGGTAGGTTCTGGCACTTTTCCCTCAGAATTACACCCAATCTATGTTTGTTTGTTCTTTCTTTTTAATCTAAAACTTTTCCTTCTTTCTGAGACAATCTGGTAGCTGATGTCTCCGGTCAGCCATCTTCTTGTTTTAGTTCTTGTTTGAATTAATGTCCAGAAGTGTGGAAATATTTACTATATTCTTTCTCCAACTATTCCTCTTGTCCACAACTGGTTACCTTCCCTTCAATTCCAGACTCAATGACACATTTGGCTTTCTTTTTTTTTGGCGGGGGGGGGGGGGGGGGGGGGGGGGCNGTCTCTTTTCTTTTCTTCTTTTTTTTTAAATTTTTTATTTCAGCATATTATGGGGGTACAAATGTTAAGGTTACATATATTGCCCATGCTCCTCTCCCCCCTCGAGTCAGAGCTTCAAGCGTGACCATCCCCCAAATGTTGCACATCTCCCTCATTGTGGTTGTATATACCTATCTCTTCCTCCCCTCTCCCACCTGCCCTACACCTGATAAATGTTTTTCCTATGTGTCCACTGAGGCGTTGATCCATTAATACCAATTTGCTGGTGAGTACATGTGGTGCTTGTTTTTCCATTCTTGAGATACTTCACTTAGTAGAATGGAAATCTTCACAGCAATGCACCGCAGAAATCAGCAGTAAAGTGTTCCTCTTTCTCCTGGCCCTGGGCACGGTGTACGTGGGTGGCCCTATTTCATCCTCTAATCTGCTATTGATATGTGTTTCCTGGTCACTGGTGGGGAGAGCAAGTTTTTGGTTTCGTTGATTTCCCAGCTTCTAGAATATTTAATTGTCTATTGAAAGGTTAGATTTAGAAAGAGCAAGTCTCCCAGAACACCTGCTTGCCAGATAACTGAGAAGAAGCACAGATAGAAACTTCCCATGGCAGATTAATAATCAGAAATTTTAAAGGCCCGGAAGGCAAAATGCAGAAGCAATATTGCTTTTTGTGTCCTTCTTTTTATCTACGCTACACCTAGGAACTCTTTTCGTTTTGCCATTGATTTACAGTACAAAACAGAAAGAAAACCTGGCTGGATATAACTTGTGATAGCCCAACTGAACAGCTCAGGCCACAATATCCACGTCAGTGCCTGAATTATTGAATTATTCGCAATGCATTTCTGCATCAACCAGTAAGCCAGATAATTACTAAATGTCCCTATTTTCTTTGTCCATAAGCATAGATGCATTTGTGGAATTGCATTAAGTAAAGCAAGAAAAAGTATTTAGAAAACAATCAATTAAAAGGCACAGTAGGTAATAGAAAGGCTGATTTTGGAAGATTTCTGAACTAAGGAAGTTTCCCTCTCTTTGTGATCATCAGAAAAGTGAAAGAAGCCCTGGGAAAAGATAATTTTGCCTAATAGAAATAATAAAGTATCATTTGTGTAGCCTCCAATGACTGGGAGATTTGGGTGACATTCCAGGGTAAGGACTATATTACAAGTGAGTTGTGACAGCAAAGGCGAATTGTCCTCTTCCTGGGGGTCACCCAGGAAGTCTGGTCATTCATTGAACATCCACAAATTCTGACTCTCTTCTCTTCTCTCAAATTGTCATCAGAGCTTGTGACTGAGTCTTGAATATTCTCAATTATGATAGCTGTGAACAATTTTGTTCATATCAAAAAAATAAAACCTATCCTCTAAAGATGAAATCTCTATTTAACAGCTAAGGTGGGAGTCTAATCCACTTTTGGATGGGGTGATGAGACCCATTATTTTAGCCAGGATGTAGTATGTAAAATTTAAGATGATGCCTTCATCATAAAATAATGAGGCATTAATATAAAATTTAATCTTTTCACTTTTTCAACACATGTGCAGTGTCTATTTCATTGTTAGATTGGAAAAAAAGATAAGCTTTTCCCTGATTCTCCCATTTATATTTTGATGTCTGTTCTTCCAGAGAGTATATAAAGTGTTCATTCTGTACATTACTGGAATAAGTTATCAAGGAAAGGAATATTTTAAAAAGCCAAAATTATTCAGCAGGGCAAATTTAATTACAGAGTGGTAGTCAATTCTTTCACACACAGTATGCAGAAAATTGCCCCTCTCAGAGTGTGTGCACTGCTATACTGCCTTGCACTGAGGGTAGATGTATAAATATCCCATTTTCCCAACTAGATTTCAAATGACAAGAGAGCAGGAATTGCATCACTGTATTTATTTATAGATGTTTACTCACCCCACCCCCAACTTAATGGTTGCGACTGGGAAAGCGCTCAGCGAATAGATCATGAATATTGTTTCATGCGTGACGCACAGTTGCTTTCCAGGTAATTCCAAAGAAGAATTCTAAAAATATTTTTAAGATTTTTAAGGATTGGTGGCATTATTAGAATAAGTTCGTGACTTTCCAAATTTACTTTTGTAAAATATTTGTGTACATTATCCATACATATAAAATGAACTATACAATTTCACTTGTCTGATAAGCCAGTCTTAATTTTTGGTCATATGTCCTATAATATGTTTTATTAATGGAAATAAATGTGCTCTTGGGCACAGTCAGTCTATATCATGGGACCCAACATCTCAAAAGGCCCTGGGTTCAGACTTGGTAATTGTATGAACTTGGAAATTTTACTTATCTTCCCCAAACCTCAGTTTTCTCATCTCAAAGAAGGAGGTATTAAATACCTTTTAGAATTTACATTAAATTAAATCAAAGGAGATAACATATGCAAATTATCTAAAACAGGTCTCAGCATTTAGTAATGACCTGAAGAATGTTAGATCCTTACTTAAGATCAAAGAGTATTTTTAAAAACATGCGATTGTATTTCTATGAAAATTGAAGGTTATTGGAACAAATTCATTTTATCTGTTCATTAAAGCAGAGCGAGTTGTCGGTCTAACTGAAAGCACTCTATTTCAAAGTTACTGTATGCAGCTGAAAATAATAAAACTGTATTCACCTTTTAAACAGCCATAATTTTGGCTTACTCTTTGTATGCATTTTATTTTAGCCTCTATGTGTCTAATATTTTCTGTGCAATTTCATGTGGTTTGTTGCTGCTATATTTTACTGTGTACTTTCCCCCACTACCAATTATTCAGAATTGAGGAGGTTTTCTGAAATTAGAATGGAAACTCTCTGAGGTCTTCTGTTGCTTGGTCAGTATCTTATTCATGAGTCAGTAGATGAATCGAGGCAGGATAGTAATGCTGGCAGGGGTTGTCAATGCAGAAATAGAATGCTGAGCTGAGCTCTGTGGTTTAAGATGTATATCCTGAGTTGTCAAGGTTGTTAGATTTAAAGCGCTTGACTTTGTAAAGAATTTGGACAGAATTTGATAGACAACTACTAACCCAGGCTTGGAACTCAATTCACCTCTGAAATGAGAAAGGTTCCCTATCCTTTCTTCTCCCACCCCCAGATCCTTCTTTCTCAATCTTATTTCTCCAAGTGGTCCAAGGACCAATCGCCCAGTAAACAGATCCTGCATTAAGAGTGTACACAGGCTGAGCTGACTCAGGAGAAATGGGCCCCTCTGCAGTGGGGAGGGGGGAGGGCAGCTTCCATTCCATTTTAAGCTGGACTTGAAATCAATATGTCATTATAAACACATAGGGTGCGGGCAGAGACAGGAAGTGGATATATACCCCGGATAAAGTAATTTGGAATCATTAGTTACTTTGAAATGTGCTGCACACCAAGGAGACATGAGCTTCTCACTGTGGATTTCTTCGCCTCAATCAATGTCTGTTCCTTTGCTCACTGGAAGCAGTTTTATAGGCAAGCATGGCCACATGCTTGGGAAAAGTTCAAATTCCAGGAACATTTTTTTACTGCTTATCCAGCTCCCAACCTCTAATTATTTATTTTTAACTGCAACTCATATCATTTGCCTTGAGGAGAAAATCCCTGGTAAGTTAAGGGAAAAAAAAAAAAAAGGAAATATGTACAACAATGCATCCTCTAAGTAATGATGTTTAATGCTTAATAGTTTACTAGTAGCATAACTATCATGAGAGTTAACTCTTTGATAATGTTCCCATTCTTATTACCCTGTCAAAAATGCAATAAGCTAGTATGACAAGTATGCAGTGAGACATAAAACTGAGAAAGTGGCCAGAGCAGGATTTACAACATTCTTCTCTAGCTTTTCATGATATTCAGCCTTTAGATCTCTCTAAAGATGTTTTTCTATTTCTACTAAACTACTTTAGTAGTTTAGTAGAACCATCTCATGCCCAATTCTTCAACGTCCACACTTCCTTTTTGGGCAACAGCTATCTTGCTCCCTGTTCACCTGTAGGAAAGTGTTTTTTTTTTCTCTCTCCAGATTTCTTGCCTCCTCTATCTTCAAACTCTCCCTCAATTTAGTGAGCTGCATTTTTTACAAGTCGATAGTTGTTCTGACCCTCTTTACATAAGGGAAGTGTTTTGCTTTACTTTCCAAAAGTGGGTACGTTTGTGCCAATCCAGCTTCTTGTTCTCATTTGATTGGGGACTGAGGTTTAGGCTTTGGAAATTGAATGGAGTCCAGCTAACTGGTCAATGTGGAATAGAATATATAACCCTGACCTCATTAAAACCATGTTCCAAATAATTGATTGACTTGGTCCTCATCCAGGCTGGCTCCATTCTACTTTCTACTTCTACTCCCAGTTCCAATATGTATTTTTAAGAGATAGGTGAGTGAAAATGTTTAGTTTTCTAATTGATAAATTCCTTACATTCCTTCCTTACAATTAAGTAAGAAATGCCTTGAATGTTGACACTGCTTTGAAAAGATTTACATTAAGAATGCTCGTTGGAACATTGCTAACACAAAGTTGTTAATTGGTTTGGTCTGCATATAGAAATAAGCAATTAAAACATAAATTTGAAGAGTAAAGATTAGCTTGACCACAAACAAACTTTCCAATCCTCCATACTTTTTAGTTGGTACAGTTGCTTGCTGTATCAATTCAGTACAAAGGAAGAGGAGACTTTGGCTATCCAGATGGATCTGATACTAAAAGTAAAATTTAAGACATACAATGTTCCTTTGTATAATTTAGCCAATTTAGAAGTTCACATATCTTGAATAAATTGCTTAGCAAATCTCCACAGACTGTTTTTTTTTTTGTTGTTGTTGTTGTTTTTTGAGGTCTGGAGTATAGCTGCACAATCGCAGCTCACCACAACCTCTAACTTTGGGGCACAAATGATCCTCCTGCCTCAGCCTCCCAGGTAGCTGGGACTACAGGTGTGCATCTCCGTACCCAGCTAACGTTCAAAAATATTTCTTATAGAGATAGGATCTTGCTGTGTTGCCTAGGCTGGTCTCAAACTCTTGGCTTCAAGTCATTCTCCCGCCTAAGCCTCCTAACACATGGGGACTACAGGTGTGAGCTGCCACGACGTATTGTTTTTTTAATCTTGCTTTTTAATCTCTTGCATCTTTTTTGTCACCTATTCATTCATGCATTCATTCAATATTTATTGAGTAATTGCTATGTGGCGGGCACTAGGCTAAAACATGTGTCAAGATCTAGGAGGGGAAATGAGATATATGAAAGCAGCTATAACACAAGGCAGCACAGGATACATCACACCAGAAAGGCATGGAGGGCTGTGAACATTCATATAAGAAGAAAGTATATTCTCATTGGAGAAGACTAAGAGTGACTTCATAGAGTGGATTGCCTTGCCCGTAATATGAAGGAAAAGAAAATTTGGACATACCCACAGGGGAGAAAAAGGAGACAGAACTGTATGAATAAGAGAGAAAAGACCTTGGTAGGAATGGGACTGATTGTTTGGTTGCGAGTAGAGTATATAGAGAAGGTACTGGAAACGAAACTGAAAATGAATACCAGATTACTGAGTGTTGAAAATCAGGTTAAGATTTTTGGATGGTAAGAGAGAATAATTTAAAAGAATTTTTCACAATGTCTTTCATTTGCTTTTTAGCAAGAAAATTCTATACAGGGATTAAAAAAAAATCAAGACACTCTTAACCTCAAAAAGGCTGTTAAATCAATCCAGGTGAAAAGAAAAGCAGTTTTGAATGAGGCAGCACGGTAGAAACAAAAAGGAAGGAACAATTAAGACACAGTATAATTGAAACTGTGAAGACAGCATAGACCGGCTTTTAGAGAGATGAAGGTCAAAAATAAGACAAGCTCTACACTGTCTAAAGATAGAGCAGCACAGAGGAAAAACATAGAGAAAAATGGAGAGGAAAACGGTTGTAAATGCTCTTTCAATCACATCCTCCTCCAATGGAGGTTACACAATTTCTTCTTGGATTATTCAAATGTGTTAAACTGCCTTCAGGGCAGTTTATGCCAAAAGGGCATTGACTCTGAAGTCTGATTGCTTCGGTGTGAAAACTGGTCACCCTTTGGAGCAAAGGAGGCTCACCCGGTCCCCCCAGCAAGCTTTGGTAAAGGTCAAATCAAAGGCACTCGATTTTCATCTTCATGGCAATGATCGTGCCTTGGCTTTCGGGCTTTACAGAGCTGGATATTTTGTACATCATGTCTATCTCCAAGAAATCTGCACACAAGTTCTTCACCTCTGCCTCCAAGAAGGTCCTCGGGCAGTGGGGAAGAAGACCATCTTTCCTGCTTCATGTCCTCACTCCCTACGCAGCAGTCCGTAATCTTTGTAAACTGATTATGCCCCGCTACTCAGCTCAAACACCTATTTCAAGTGAAGTCAATGTAGTCACCACATTGAATAGCTTCTACTTAGTTCTCATTTCATTTGCTCTCTTCTGTGACATTCAAAAATCACTGATCACCTTCCTGGTCTCAGATCTACTTCCTCCCTTACTTGTAGCCCCTCCTCCAATACTTTTAGCACAAGCAGAGGGAACACATGCACACACACACACACACACCTTTTCCTTTTTGTTCTCCCGTTGATTTTTCTACAATTTTTTTTTCTAGACAACTCTCTTTTATTTTCCTACTCTTTCTCTGGCATTCCTTCTTTTTTTTTAAAAAAAAATTCTTTAATTCTCTTAGTAATATGCCACACAACAATGTTTCAAACAATGACACAGGCATTGGATATACAAGGCAGTGTCATAAGGGTATAATAATGTATTTTTACTATATCTTTTCTATGTTAAGATATGTTTAGAAATACTTACCTTGGTGTCACAATTGTCTATAGTATTCAGTGCATAACATGCTGCACCGGTTTATAGCCTGGGAGCAATAGGATATGCTATATACCTTATAGCCTAGGTGTGTAGTAAGTTGTGCCATCCAGGCTTCGTGTAAGTATGCCATGATGTTCACACAACATTGAAATGGCCTCACAACACTTTTTTTTAAAGAACATATCCCAGTCCTTAAGTAATGCACAACTGCATAGTTTCCTGCTAAAATTTTTCTGGAGTTTAAACACTCATTTGTTGTTGAAATCATCTACTCTCATAGGTACAACTCTTAAACATTTTACGGAAACAAAAAGCACGTGAAGCCCTCGTAATGGTGAGTAGTTTGTGAAAGCCACAGTATAGACTGGGAAGAGCTGAGAGGGCTGGGGAAGACTGACCAGATTGGCCAGAGCAGGTCCCAGGGAACTTCTGTGTCAGAAATAAAATCAGGCCATACCCCATAGGAAAAGGGGAATGACTGGAACATTTTCAACAGTGGCGACAAGATCATACTGTTTTGTTTGTTTTAGAAGGACCACACTGTAGCAGGGTGGAGAATGTTCAAAGCAAAAGTGAAAAGTGGTTTTCACTAGTGTTCAAGCCACGTCACTTGACACTGTGTTGAGGAGGATTCTGAGGCTATGCTCACTCTAAGGTGAGAAAAGGCCATAATTATATACCCAGGGATGTCTGTTATTCTAGGGACAGCTTCTAAAAGACCTGTCTTTGCACTACTTCCCCCCAAAAGAAAAAAAAATACACTTGGCTTCATCATGCGGCATCTGGGAAATGTGAGGATTTGATGGAAATAGAAGTCAGGGGAAGATTCAGCTTCCAAGAGAAGTAAGATTTTTCTCTATTGTTAAAAAATAACTGTGGCTGTCAAGGGCGCAGTAGTGGAGAAATGCAGGTGATGTGTCATGTATTTCCATCAAAGGGCTGGTGAGTAAAGCAGGACCATGGGAACCATGGGAGGAATAGTTAGGAGGCTATTGCTAAAGTCCAAAATAGAAGTGAAAAAATCAAACAACCCCATCAAAAAGTGGGCAAAAGATGTGAACAGAAGCTTCTCAAAAGAAGGATAATGGCCAAGAAATGTATGAAAAAATGCTCAACATCTCTAATCATCAGAGAAATGCAAATCAAAATCACAATGAGGTATTATTTAACTCCAGTGGGAATGGCTTTTTATCAAAAAGTCCCCAAATAATAAATATTGGAGTGGATGCGGAGAAACAGGAACACTCATACACTGCTAGTGGGACTGCAAACTAGTGCAACCTCTATGGAAGATAGCATGGAGATACCTCAAAGAGCTAAAAGTAGAACTACCATCTGATCCAGCAATCCCATGACTAGATATTTACCAAATAGAAAAAAAAAAGACATTTATAAGAAAGACATGTGTACTCAAATGTTCATAGCAGCACAATTCATAATTGCAAAAGTGTGGAAACAACCTAAGTGCCCACTGATACATGAGTGGATTAATAAAATGCTGTATATGTATCAAAAATGGTGAACTAATACCTCTTGTATTATCCTGGTTAGAAATGGAGACCATTATTCTAACTGAAGTATCACAAGAATGGCAAAAGAAACACTACATGTACCCACCATTAAATTGGAACTAATTGATCAACACTTATGTGCACATACGGAAATAACACTTATTGGAAACCAAGTAGGTGGGAGGAGGATGAGGCAGTGGGTAAATTCACATCTAACAGGTACATTGCACACTATCTGGGGGATAGACATACTTATAACTTTGACTCAAAGGATCCAAAAGCAATTTATGTGGCCCAAACATTTGTACTGCCATAATATTCTGAAATAATTGAAAAAAATGGAAGCGATGAAGTTCTAAATTAAGTGAATGCCAATGGTGCTGAAGAGAAGAGATGGATAGGGTGATATTAAGGATGTAATTGCCAGAAGCATGGGATCATTATAATTGAATTGGAAGATGGAAGATGAAGATTTTGTGAAGAAAACTGAAAGTGAAGGGCTTAGAGACATGAGAAAAACCTCAGAGACAGTGGTGTTACAGGAGGTCAATTCTAGTTCAGGAAGAATGAAAATGTTGCAGAGAGGTGAAGCATCAGGTGACTGAAAGATGCCCATCGAATTTAGGTGCTGGGATAATTGACCCTGGCAAGAACAATTTCAGTGTTCCAGTGGGAAGGGAAGCCAAGTTAACTATCTTCATTTTCTCACCTTTCATTCACCCCTTTCAAGAAGCTAAGCTATAAAAGCAAGGAAAGGTGAAGCTATGGCAAACGTAAGGTCATTTCCCCTTCTGCTGTTGTTTTTAAGATGGGAAATGTTAGAGCATGTTTATAGGTAAAGGAGAGATCTATAAGGGTGGGGGAGAGATAGAAAATGTAGGAGAGAGGTCCCTGAGCTGCTGGGAGAATAAGTGAGGAAATCATATTAGGAACAGAAAGGAGGACACAGGACAGTGGCTGTGACTGCACATCGATTCATAGACGTGGAAGAGGAAGCTGAGGAAATTCAAATATCATTGACTCATTTTGTCTAGTCGTCAAAGCTCATTCCCTGATAGGGAGGTGGGACTCCAGAATAACAATGGCGTTTGTGCTGAATATTTTCATAAATTAGAAGCAGGTGAATAGCAACAAGTTAAAGATTATTTGGGCAACTCTAAAGACCAGCTATAGTTTCCAAAGGACATCAATAGCTCCTCTCCTTGTTAGTTCTCTTATTGTGAAACAATCTGTACTTGGCTTTTTGGAATAGTGCTAAAAAGAGAGGCTTGTTTCACCCCCTGATTTTGGAGGCTGGTGCCCCTGGGGGAGTGAGTGAACACTCAGGTGAAGCTGACAATTTTTCAATGAGTCCTTGAAGAAAGTCTTGGGAACTTAGTCCACAAGGATGAGTCTTCTAACTTTACTTTCTTGTCATTGAATTATCCTTTCAGATTCCTGTAGAGCCTACTTCTGGGGTGCTATCCACTAGCTGCACAGCACAAAAGCTTTGTAGCCCGCTTGGATCTTCCACCCCATACTGTGAAGCTGTATTTTCTTTAATGCCTCTAGATGAAAAGTTTCACTCTTTGGTTTGGTCCTGTTTTCATTGACTATATGCGTCTTTCCCCGGTAAAAATCCATGAGTTTGCTCCTCATCTGATTAATATTAGTGAGCAGCTCCATGAAAGGACAGAAATCCAATAGGCTCTTTCCAATAACTGACTCAGCATGCTGTATTTCGGATGTGATGAGATGGGCTGCTAGAACTACCAGCTGTTGAACCACAGCTGGTTTAGCAGGTACTAAAGGATAGGGTGGTACCAATGATTGTGCCTTTTGTTTGGCAGCTTTGGGAGGTACATACCATGGGATCCATGACTATTAATTTCTCTTATGAATTGTAGCTGGTTAATTTATTAAGAGATAGGTCCCAACAGGTTGGCATGTATGCATGCAGTGTGCGTGTGTATTAAGATACACACCCCAAAATTCAGCTTTTAGAAAACCTATCAGTTCAGGTGTAATGATTGCTCTTAGAGAAGGAAGGCATATCTGGGCTGTGTTGAGAAGGGTGGAGTCCTACTCACTCTCATCACTCTCAGCCTTACAGAGGCCACTGCTGCTGACTTCTATGAATGGAGTGTGTTGTTTTCGATGACTGAGAGTTTGACTCACTCTAGGTCCGTATGCCTTCGGCCACAATTATGAAATTCCAAAAGCTCTGAAAACAACAGTGGCCTTATGAAAGTATGAAAACATTTATTTGGTGTCAAAACCTGACTTCGCTTGATGTGAGATTATGTATAGTTTCAATTTCCTCGCTTGGTGGTGAATGATTTCTTGCAGAAATATTAATGCAATGTGGTTTCATAATACTCTACTCTTACACCTGACCGGGGAGTTACATAAGTATATGCACTGTGTAATGTCTAAATTCTGAGAAAGCCTGAATAGTAAAATGCATCCATCCCCGAGGATTTCAGATAAGGAATTGGGCATCTGCACTTGTGTCCATCTTGTCAAAATGTGAATGCTGTTTGCCTCAATATTGAGTGACATTTTGATGATCTTTTCACCTGCATTTTTCTGTGACCCAGTGGTTCCCAAACTTTACTGCATGTTGGTGTCACCTGAGGATCTTTAAAAAATCTTGAAGTCTGGCTCCCACCCCCCCAGACATGTTGATTTAATTAAGATGCAGTGTGACCTGGACTCAGGATTAAAATATCTGCAGGTCATTCTAGTGTATAACAAAGTTTGGGGATTACTCTTTTAACCCCTAGTGGAGTTATTTCTGGGGACATGAGGTTCAACAGAGAGAGCTTGGACACCCTGAGGGATGCTCTATGACACCTGAATTAAATTAGACCGAATAGATACCGCCCTGTGTCACAGCACCAAAGGTAGTTGTTTTGTGATAGGTTTTCTTTTTGTGTTTTTGTTTTTGCTCGGAGCTTTCTTTGTAACTAGAGTCACAACATCGCAATTGTATATGACTACAGCACAAAGACCTTCAATTTTCCACCCTAATTATATACTTTATACTTGTGTAATTTGGAGAAAGTAGTGTAACAGTTAGATTTAGCTACTTGCAGCCTCCAAAATAATCCTTCAACAACCTATAGTCAATTATATAAAACTGATTTTTCTCCATCAAATCAAATGATTGTTGTGAAAGGACCACACTTTAAAAAATGCTCAATTAGTGTTCTAGCTGTTTACAAACAAAGGATTTTATTTTGTAATATAGTGTCAGCTGAACAGTCTCCAATCTAGCTTGTGAGCATTTACAAATAAGAAAAGAGAAATAAATAAATAAAAGGGAGCATTTCCAGAAAGCCCAGAGGTCAGTTTTATTTCCAATTGGTTCCCCATTCTTTCTCTTATTTACTCACTTGGAAAAACTTAATAATTTCAGAGTTAGTACCTTCCCAGATACCTGTAATTTATGTGAGTTTTATAAAGATAAGAGGCAAGATTTGATTAAATTAGGCACAGAGAACACACTGGATTTCCAGAATGAGAGGAACCACTTTTTCAGGGTTAAAAATGAAAATATAAATGCACACAGATCCTTACATTGCAAAGGAATTGAGAAAAATTTAAATCTTTTTCAAATGATGCAGAAGGAAAACTCTCCTAGTTGGTGATTGAGTTATAATGTAGCAAATTCACTTCAGTTTATGGAAAATGTTTTTTATTGTTAAAGGAGGCAAATGAATTAGTGATAAGCTTTGTCAGCAGGGAGCCAGCGGCAGTCATTTTCCCAAGGGAAGAATGACTAAAAAGTATACATTTGGTATTTATCACAAGTTGAAAGAAAATAACTTGCATTCACCACTGACTACGCGCCTGGTTCTGTTACCTAGAGCTTCAAAACCAGAATTTGTTTTCATAAGCAGATGCTGTTTTTCTCAGCATTTTGCATTGCTAGCATCCAAATGGCGATTAAGGCACAGGCAGCTTCATAATTTCTGAGGCAATATCGCTGGAAGCACACCTTTATTAAGCCAGCATTCTTTCTCCAAGAGGTGTTTTTGGTTTGCTTTTACCTGTCTTGCTCACCTAGAAACTGGAATCCTGACTGCAGTCGTTAATTGGTGGCCACCAAGAAGAGAGAAAAATTTCTAATAATTGGGGCGGATCTTTTATTTGAGATATTGTAACAGGCACACAGGGATTACCTGAGAATGAGCAGGTCCATACTGTGTAGGGAACTATTACGTTAACTATAAAGTAAACTAAAGAATAAACATCTAGCTGGGCGCGGTGGCTCACGCCTGTAATGCTAGCACTCTGGGAGCCCGAGGCGGGTGGACTGCTCCAGGTCAGGAGTTCGAAACCAGTCTGGGGAAGAGCGAGACCCCATCTCTACTATAAATAAAAAAAAAAAAAAAAAGAAAGAAAGAAATTAATTCGCTAACCAATATATATGGAAAAAATTAGCCAGGCATGGTGGCGCATGCCTGTAGTCCCAGCTATTCGGGAGGCTGAGGCAGCAGGATTGCTTGAAGATAAAAATAAATAAATAAATAAATAAATATCTATTTACAACTGCAAATTGTATGCTTGTGGTTCCAGTATTAGCATCCAATGTTGCCTCACTAGGCAGTGGTTAAACTCCCATCAGGGTGTGTGCGAGAGAGATGGTATTTGTGCTCTAAGCCAGTTGAGGGTGTCTTGTGTCTTCATGGCCCTCATCTTGGACTTTCTGCTGATCCTTCCCTGTGTCCTGAGCCTGTTTGCCCTGGAATAACGGTTTCCGTGCATTGAGGCTTATGGACCATTTGAAGAGAATTCTGTCTCTGTCTGCAGTTGCTCATAATTCACACTTCATGGACTTTCTGTTTCCGCAGCTGCTGCTTTTTCTAATGGCTATTACACAGATCCAGGCAATGCTGAGAGGTGAAGTTTGAACTGTTTTCCTATGTCCTGGAAAGGACTTCCTTCCACCCATAGTGTGTGTTGTTCTCAGGGCTTGGCCTGTCACTTTCCCAACTCCCTCCTGCCCTGAGTCATATACTGCAATGGTGTGAGAATCCCTTGACTTCAGCTCTGAGGGAGATGTGTGGACAGAGAGAATGGAATGGGGACCTGCCAGTCTTCTTAGGATTTTTTGTTTTGTTTTGTTTTAAGAAAGTCTCCCCTGCTGGTTATAGTAACTCTGCGGCATTCTAAAATATACCCCTTTTGCTCAATACACGACAAATAGAATCAAGTCTTTAAAAATATCCAGGATTTGTGATTTGTTATTTTAAATATTGCACTCTGACACCTAAGTGGGAAAAGAGTGTAGACAATAGACTCTAGGGGTGGGAGAGTCTTAAATATCGAAATGAACCCAATGCACATGTTTTGATTTATTTTATTGTATTTTTTGTCTTCCTCCAGTCCAGTCACTAGGTCTCCCACTGTCATGCATTCAGGGAACATTGATGAGGTGTCACGTGGGGCCAGGCATCATGTCAGTTGCTGGAAATAAAGAGGCCGAAATGCTCTCCCTGCCCCCAGAGAACATTGCTGGGGTCTATATGCTTTTGTGATGGCGGCTCAGTTTCTAGCTATGTTCCTTCTTGTGTAGCCACACAGATCTTCTCTGGAGAGCATTCCAGCCAAGGGCATCTATTGCTCAGACCTGTGCAGTTCCCTGAAACCCCAAACTCCCCTATATTAAAAATGGTTAACAGGTCCAGATCTGTACGCCTCGGATCCTGAGGACAAAAATACACTTACCAATACATTCATCAAAAAAAAAATGTTGGTTTCTTCCATTACTTTTAAGGCCATTTTTTTTTTTTTTTCGTTAGGAAACAGATCAGATTGGGTTGATCATCTGGTAGTAGTCTTTTCTTTTTTTAAAAAAGTAAGCAAAGGAAAAATAGCAAAAAAAAAAAAAAAAAAAAAAAAGAGAGAGAGAGAAATATTGCAAAAACCCTACTGTGTGGGGGGTGGTGGTGGTACTTAATAGACATGGAATTGAATTGGTCTGAGTCGAAACCTGAGTAAAGCTGTGCACACTGTGAAGTCCTCCTGCCTCGTAAATAGAGCTGGCTGATTGATCATGATTATTTATTCCAAGATGACCTTATACTTACTGAGTTGTTTCCTTACACCTCTTCCACGTTTATACGTCCCTGATCAGATTATGTAGTTATATGTAGTTATATGCTGGGCGTGGTGGTTCACACCTTTAATCAGCACTCTGAGAGGCTGAGGCTGGAGGATTGCTTGAGGACAGGAGTTCAAAAACAGTCTGAGCAAGAGGGAGACTCCCTCGCCCCTCCCCTATCTCTACTAAAAGTGGAAAAAATTAGCTCAATGTGGTGGCTGCAGTGAGCTATGGTGATGCCACTGCACTCTACCCAGGGTGACAGAGTTAGACTCTGTCTCTAAAAAAAATAAAATAAAATGTAGTTGTAAAACCAGAACCACAAGTACTCAGGATCCTTACTGTGTGTCTACACTATTATTTGACTCCATATCTTATCGGAATAAAAATGTAGATGGCAGGACCAGGGGACCTCCAATACAGATCTTGGCAGTAGGGCTCAGAACTGTGATGGTACCGACGGATAGGAATGCTGGTGTCCAGGCCCTTGTAACCTCCAGCTCATACACCCGCCTGCTGCAGAGCTGAGGGAAATGTGATGAGTACAACAGAACTTCATGCTGGTGCCTAATTCCAGTTCTCCTCAGCAACTTAATAATGTTCTCATATCACAACGTCGTACAACTTAAAAGGCTGGCCAAAAATTGACACTAGGGGGTTGTTATTTTACCTTGATGTTTTTTGTGTGTGGAAATATTTGCTTAACATAGCAATGATAACCCAAACCAAAGCATTTTCTTGTGATTTAATAGTTATTAAATAATATTAATAAAATTAATATTAATTAATTTATATTAATTATAATTGATATTATATTAATTATATTAATAAAATTTAATAGTTGGGGCTAATTGAGAATGGACACTTGAGTTAGTGACTAATATTAATATCTAAGACACATTATAAGCCATCATGATGGTATAAGTATTATCAAATAAAATTATCAAATATCACACATGTATGCTCAAAACCTTAAGTCTCACAGAAAGCTGATTCAGCAGATAACTAGTAAGTTACTGAAAACTCTACTAGAGGACAAAGGTTATTCTGATTTTGGTGGAGTCAGAATAATTGATTTATCAACATTAATAGAGCAGTGCAGCTCTCAACCTGCCTTTTCTGCCCTCTTGACTCCCACTAAACCCCACCACAAGTTAAACAAATGTTCTTGCAGCAATCCTGCTACTGGATATTTACTCAAGGGGGAAAAAAGACATTCTATAAAAAAGACGCCTGCATTCAAATGTTTATAGTGGTGCAATTCACAGTTGCAAAGATGTGGAAACAACCAAAATGACCATTAATACATGAGTGGATTAATGAAATGTGATTTATGTATCTCATGGAATACTACTGAATCATAAAAAACAATGGTGAACTAGCACCTCTTATATTATCCTGGGCATACCTTGAGCCCATCCTCTGAAGTGAAGTATCACGAGAATGGAAAAACAAGCACCACATGTACACACCATCAAATGGGTACTAATTGATCAAGACTCATGTGCACATATAGTAGTAACATTTATTGGGGACTGGACAGGTGGGAGGGGGAGGAGGGGATGGATACCCCTAACAGGTGTGGTGCGTGCTGTCTGGGGGATGGGCATGCTCATGGCTTTGACTTGGACCCTGCAAAGGCAACTTATGTGACCGGTATGTTGGTACCTTCGTAATATTCTAAAATTCATAAAGTAAATAAATAAATAAAGACCAGAATTCCAATAACAAAAAAGTTCTTAACAATCTTTAAACTATTTCTATTTGACCAAGCCGGAAACACTGACTCTTCACTCTCTCCCTATCTGTATCAGTTTTGCAGGGTGGCCGTCACAAAGTACCTCAAACCGGAGGTCCGAGCATCAACTTATGGTCTGACAGTGCAGGAGGCCTGAAGTCATGTCAGAGGTGCAGCCATGGGGTGTGGGCAGGGTTGGGTCCTTCTGATGGTTGTGAGGGAGAAGTGACTCCACGCCTCTCTCGCAGCTTCTGGTGGTTTGCTGGCCGTTGGCATTCCTTGGCTTGCAGATCAATCACTCCCACCCCTGTCCTCATCTTTCCACAATCTTCTCCTTGTGTCCATGTCTCTGTGCCCAAATTTCCTCTTTTTGAAAAATCACCAGTCACATTGTGTTAGGGCCCACTCTCATGACCTCATTGTAACTTGATTATCTCTGTAAAAACCCCGTTTCTAAATTAGGGTCACATTGTGAGATTCCAGACTTAGGATTTCAACGTATTTTTGTGGGGGGTGGTTGGGGGGGACCATTCAGCCCATTACATCATGTGTCTACCATGCCTGGTCCCCATCCTCATGTGACCTGCCTGATTAGGGCATAGGCAGAATATGAATGTGTGAGATCGTGAGATCCCAGGAGTTTCTGTGGGATGGGGATTAGTCACTCAAGGGGCCAGCGGGGCTTCCTTCTTCCCTCGCATCAGGCAGGGCCATCCCTAGAAAACGTAACGTTACCCAGGACAAAGTTGTGTTTGATCTCCTCCTTCATCGATCGTGCTTAAACATGTGGGCTTGTACAAACCCCTACACGCACAGACACACGCAGACGTGACAGGTCTGTGCTGAAATAAATATCCAGGGAAAACTCTGAAAAGACACAGCAAGAAATAGGACCAGGCCCACAAGCTCTGTATGAAAGAGAAGCTCCTTGTCACGAGGGCCTCGTTATGACACAGTTCCATAGCAGAAAGCCTGTGCCTTTTTGCACAGAAGTTAGCAGATTCACCTCCTTCTCCTTCACTGACTATGTGCTCTAATGACTTGTCCTTGGCAGTGTCTTAGAAAACTCTTCAGTCTGTTGGGCCCACAATGTGGGCTAATACAATGTGACTGGTGTTCTTTTAAAAAGAGAAAATTTGGACACAGGGAGAAGATTATGGAAAGATGAGGATGGGGATGGGAGTGATGGATCTACAAGCCAAGGAATGCCAAAAAGACGGCCAGCAAACCACCAGCAGCAACTGGTGGTTATAATGGTCCATCCTTGGGACAGCAGTTTTTGGCAAGGCCCCTGCCTACATCTCCGAGTACAGCAACTGGAAACCCGGGAAGGACAGCAGAGCTACTGCTACGTTATTATTGTTAATTTGGTTTCCTTTCAAATGCAAACGTTCCCCAAAAAGACATATTTAAAACTACCAAAATAGGATCACAAGCCACCTGTATACCAAAGGTAATGAATGTAATATGCATGGAAAATTAAGTTGTTTCCCAAAGGTGGGAATTAAATTTTAAAAGAAGAACTGGTAATCTTTGATAAGTAATGACCCATGAGCTGTGTTTCAAAAGGTGTGTTCTTTTAAGTATCCATGTGCCCACGCTGCGTGCAGGGAAAATAACGTTTGAAGCTGCGACTCTGTCTGCTTTGCTCTGGCATGTAACGAGCCCAGCAGTGCTTTGCAGCAGGTGGGCTTCCTCTGTGTTGTGATGGAGAGTTGGAACTAGCCTCATCCTCATCTTTTTACACAGTTGATGAAAATGGCTGAACCTGAGGAGACACCTGGTGGAGAATGGAAGCATTCTTTTCTCTCAGTAACGTGTACTTATCTCTTCTTTCCCAATAATGTTTCAGACAACAAGAGAACAACGTAATGTCACAGAATATGCATTTGCTTTTTTTTTCTTTTAGCCATCTAAAGATGTGAAGCAATTGTACAAGAAGTACAAAAAATGTCATGCTAATTTAGCCTTCTTACTAGTATAGTTCAGAGTTCATGAGTTTAAATATTTCCTGCATTTATTTATTTATTCACTCACTCATCTGTTTATTTATAGGTATAGCAGGGAGGGAGAGGTCTTGGTTCCTGTGTGTAGCTTTTACAGTGAGCTACAGGGGCAGGACATACCATCATCAAGAGAGAGGAATAAGGGTCTGATTGTGTGGGATTAGACCACGTGGGAATACCCTGTGCCTGGTGAGCAGAGAATTGGTGAATAGGGGAGTGCTCATAAATGGGTGGGTTACAGTGGGGTGTAAATGAGTGGAAGATTTGTTTGAGCTGGGGGAGGAAGAAGTGGGCCGCTAGGACAGAGTATGTGGAGAGAGAAAGACGATGTGTATGAATGGCTTGCGGAAAGGACGCTGGCCTCTCTGCAGCAGAGGGGTATGTCAGGGAGTGATGGGATAAATTGGGGTAGGTAAGGCACAGCTTACTAAAAGAAAGTGTCTTAGCCACTAACTCAAAAGCTGTCTAGTCTTAGACATGTGTAAGACCCAATCCAGCATCATAGAATGTCAATGGTTTTGGAGTCAAAAGAAATGTCTGCGTCTCCACCTCTGTCCCTAACTAGCTATGTAGTTTGGGGCACTGTGTCAGCTAGTATTACAAACCAAGTCAAAAGTCAATGACTTAAGGCACCAACCATTTCTTATTCCTCACAGATGTGGCCAGCTGCCCTAGGTTGGGCTTAGCCAGCGTAGCCCTGCTCCAAGGTCTTCCCTTGCTTCTCCAGGGACCCACAGGCTGGCCTGGGCATGTCCTTCTCATGCTGTGGGTGCAGGGTCTAGAGTGTAAATGTAAACCCACAAGACCTCTTGTGGATCTCAGAATCGGCACACATTGCTTTCCTCTTGTTCCGTTGGCCAACGCAAGTCACAAAGTTGAAGTCAGAGTCAAGGGGTACAATAACATTCTCCATTCCTTTTGTGAAAAGAACTAAAAGTCACATGGCAAAGAGAATGGATCCAGGGAGTGGTGAGAAACCTGGCCAATAATGAAATTGATTAATTCTCTTAAATTCCTAGCCATAGTTTCGTCATCTCTAAAATAGGATTATAATATCTTTCCCTTTACCTTAATAATTATGAAGGTGAACATAATAATTAATGCATGCATAAGTTTTTGCTCAGCAGTAAACCATAATTCAAAGTAAGGGATAAGATAATTATTTTGCACCTGCTTATATTCTCTTCTCTTAAAAAAAAATGTAAAGTTCTTTTAACGGCCACCTTCACCTAAGCCTCCAATGCCATCCCCTAACCTCTAGCAAGAGACTCTGTGTAGACCATTCTCCCTTATAAATGCTTCCTCCAGCAAGGTAAGATGAAAGTGTCTACACTGACCTTGGATGGACCCAGATGAATAATTTAAAAAGACAAAGCTCTTGCATGTTGCTGGTGTTTTCTGCATAAGCATGAAGACAATGCAGGAGAGACACCATCCATCAGAAAAGTCCCCACGAGCACTTCTTTCCCTGCAGGGATGGTGTTTCTGCACTGCTCATTCTACACACTCTTGTCGCTTTCCCTTTTGTGCCCAAAGCATCCGTGGCTAAGGGAGTTGGCTTAGGTTCCAGAGTAGACAAAGTGAAGGATGCTCAATCAGACTGGTGTAGAATCTTCACCTCTTTGGCACTATGCTCCAGGTAGAAGTGAGTGAACCTGACTTACATGTTCAGAGTTATTCAAGTGCATGTGCATAGTTACTAATGTCTTCACAAACTATTGACTCCCTAGGGTAAATAATATAGAACCCAGCAGCGTTATTTAGGATATTATGCATCATGTTATTTTTCACATTTGAGTAGCTTGAATTCCAAGGTGTGGAAGACACTTTTTAGGGGAAAAAGGTAGATTTTTCAGCGTTTTGTGGTCATCTGGATTAATTTAAGAGAAAAGAGTGAGTTTTTCTAGTTTTATGAAGCAAAGCATAGGTTCATCATTGACTCAGTTTGATCAGAGTTGGCTTTCAAAGAAGCTGGACTCTTCTAGATAACAATTGGCGACTCCAGTGGGACACGGTTGGTATAGGGCACAGAGAGTTACACATCTGTGCTATAAATTCCATTTTGGAACTTCACACTTATTTCCTCAGATTGTTTTTTGGCAGACATTTAAGCTAGGGGGAACTGCGGGTATTAACATAATCTGAAATTTGAAAGATGAAGGAAGTGACCAGGCTGATTAAGGATTGAAATCTGTTCAAATCTCAAGCCACACAAAGAAGAACATGCACTGAGAGTAGAAGAGGAAACACTAACGAGAGCAAGACACATTATGCCAATTTTCATGATGCTTTTCTCCTGCTAGTGACTAAATCTAAGGCATGTTGTCCACATGAAGTTAAGCTTCCAAGCGGTGTGTTTCTGTTGCAAAATGGCAGCAAAGTTCCTTTTCCTTTTAAGTAGAAACACCATTCAGGTTGCTCAAAAATGTTTTGATTGGGTTAAAATAAAAACTTTTGGAAACAAATCTATTTACAAAGTCCATGCAATCCTTCAGATGTGTATGGATTTTCTCTCCCTAGCTCTTTCTTTTTCCCCTTTGAAAAGCAATGCTTTGCTGTTCTTTTTTTCTGAGATAGAAAAAAATAAAAATCAATGATCAACAAAAGTCCAGCACTCAAGAACAACCCAGAAATAACAAATCAGTCTGTGTGTGTGACAGAAGAGGAGAGTGCATGTGGTAAGAAAAGCAGCTACCGTGTCAAGCTTCCACAGAACAATTATAAGGAACAGTGCAGAAAACACGATTGGAAAAAGGCAAGGGAAAACGACAGTTCCACACAGAGTTAGGAAGACCCTGGGATTTGTTTGCAGCTGATCTACTTCCATCTTCTCTGTGTGGCCAGCTCTACCATCCTCTTCAGCGGGCTGCCACTGAGCAGATCTGTGTGTCTCTACAATCTCACAGGGGCACAGCACCAGCCAATTAGGAGCTAGGAGACAGCCACTGTGGATGCCTCAAGTGGGGTCCTTCAAGTATGAGTGACTAGAAGCTATGGCTTTAGAGCAAACAGCAAAATGAATCAAACTTCTTGCAGGCAATGGAAGAAGCCTGGACTTGGGAGTCAAATAGCTGTGGCTTATAATCCAAGCTCACTAGCACGGGTCTTAAACAAGTACCTAAACTTGTCTGCATCTATTTTCTCATCTAGGGGAAGTAAAGAAATTATGCCTGGTGCAAATGTATTCTTGTGAGAATTACATCAGGTAATGCATATTAATGACCTAGCGAGGTGGCTTGAACAAAGTAGCCACTACCAGAATAATCTTGGCAGATGTCTCTTGGTGTGTTTATTCCACAGGAGTATGTCACTGAAACCCTCCCAAAGGGATGACTTTAAGCTATGCTAAATATCTAGCCATGGGGAGGGCAGAGTGAAAGAAGCATGTATTCCTACAAGATGGACCATCCACAAAGGCAGAGTCATGAAAATCACAGCATGAAGGTCAAGGGTGTGGATGCTTGGAGATGTAGAAGATGACATTTTCTTGAGAAATTGGCTGAAGGTGAGATTGTTGAGGTAGGCAGGCTCTGCACGCCACGTTAAGCTCTATTAAGGCACTTTACTGACTTGACTTGAGGGACATGGGAGGGAACTAATCCAGCTCATAGCTCCAGGAAATTCCCATGCACATACATTGAAAACAATTTCCTTGACAAACTGAAACTTAAAAACTGATGAGATGCTATTCATTTTTCTGTGCAGCTTCATTCTCCTGCCATGATCTCTGCTACCTCAATGATGGAGTAGATCCTAAAGATGGAATAAAATTGCGTGTATTAATAGTTTATTCCTCCGAGACATTGTTATGATCATGTCCCCATCGTACAGGCAAAGCAGTAATGGGGAGTGTGGATTTCTGGTGAATGGCTTTTGTTCATTTGGTTCCCTTGGTCTGCTGTGCCCTTACTTCTTTTCTAATTATTTCCTGGGAAGCCTTCACAAATTTCCCTTAAAAGAATTAAGTACCCTTCCTCTGTGTACCCAGAGAACACTGCTTATATTTTTGCCATGGTCGTTTTTCTATTTATTCAGAATTTTTTTTTCATTTGTAAATTGCTGGAAAATGTCAGCTTTTCTGTAAACTTCTGAAAGACAAGGATAGCACTAACTTATCAATGTACCTCTCACAATACTCAGCCCTATTCCAAAACATCGAGAAGGAGTGAATCCTCCCTTACTCATTCTATGAAAAATATTTCATAGGGAATACTATGAAAATCTTTAAACTAGAAAACTTAGAGGAAATGGACAAATTCCTGGAAACTCACAACCTCCCAAGACTCAATCAGAAAGAAATTAGGACTCCTGAATAGTCAATTAATGAGCAGAGAGATCAAAGCACTAATAAAATACCTTCTACAAAAAAGCCCCGGACCCGATGAATTCATAGCCAAATTATACCAGACCTACAAAGAAGAGCTGACACCAGCTACATACTATGGAAATTATTTCATGACATAGAGAAGCAAGGAATTTTCCCCAGCTCATTCTATGAAGCCAGTACACCTTGATAGCAAAACCAGGAAAGGACACAATAAAAAAAGAAAACTGTAGAACAATATTCCCTATGAACATAGGTGTAAAAATTCTCAACAAAATATGAGCAAAATGAATTCAACAGCACATCAAAAAGATATTTCACCATGATCAAGTCGGTTTCATCCCAGGGATGCAAGGATGGTTCAATATATGCAAATCAATAAATGTGATTCACCACATAGACAGAAGTAAAAACAAAGACCATACATCATATCAATAGATGCAGAAAAAGGATTCGACAAAATCTAGTAATACTTTTTGACAAAAAACTCTTGACAAACTAGTCATAGAAGGAACATATTTCAAAATTACAAAAGCCGTATATGAAAAACCCTTAGCCAACATACTGAATGGCGAAAAGTTGAAAGTGTTCTCTCTAAGAACTGGAACAAGACAAGAGTGCCCACTGTCACTACTTCTATTCAACGTAGTTCTTCTGTAAGTCCTAGCCAGAGCAATCAGGCAAGAGAAAGAAATAAAGAGCATTGAATTAGGAAAGAGGAGGTCAAAATATCCCTGTTTGCTGATGTTATGATCTCGTATTAAATTTTCTCCTCTGGAGTCAGTTCCATTGTGACTGCTCCACATCTTGTGCTTCCACAATGGTTGCCAGCAGCTCTCATTTGTAGTCAGGAGAAAAGGAGAGCCTGTTCATCAGTGTTCTCAGCAAAATTCCAACGTTCACACTTACTAGACCAGTTTGGATCCCATGCACACACCACTGTGGCCAAGTGGGTGGACACCGTGAACAAGATTTCTGATATTCTTCTTAACTTTCGGTTCTCCAGAACAGAGTATCAAAATCAAACAAATAAACATGCGAAAAGACTCCTTTCCCCTGTACTTTTAGAAGTGAGAGCTCTGGACATCCTGTGAGGCCAGTATTCATTGGTGTAGAGAGGTATTGAGCAGGTGACTAGATGCTCCTTTCAAACAACCAGGATGGGCAGGAACTGACGCCCAATCATACCTTTTGTTCATCTCCTGTTGCCTTGCCCACTCTGGCAGTAGCCACGACTCCTAAGGACTTGAAGCCTGTGTGCTTATTCAGGCTGCATGGTACCCTCAATGACTCCTCCCACTTCCTGCTCCCCACGATGTTTTGTGTGCTATGAGTCACAGAACTGAATCCTACATCTCAGGTTGGCCCGCAGTTGGGTTTCTACAGTGGTATCCAATTCTCCTTCCAAATCCCCTTTCCTTTCCAGCCTGTAGACAAAGGCCAGAGAATAACATCAAAAGCAGCAAAGTCCTTGTTTGAATCACCTTCTTGGTCTATGGCTTTTTCTGGATTTTTCATAACTGCTTGGACCTTGCGTTGGTGCTTTCTTAGGATTTTGCTCACAGAGCCACCATGCACTTGGATCTCCAAAACTAGAGCAAATAGGATTTGAAATCACATCCCAAGGGACTGATAGTCAAAATACTAACTCTTCTGTCCATTCCCAAAGTCTCTTGATTTCTGCTTACTTGGGTGTTTCTCCCTCATCTCAAATTATCTCACAATTCTTCCCAACAGTGTCACCATTGAAGTTCTAAACCTCCTTTGGAAAGTTACTACTTCAGGGCACATGTCTCCTGCATTGCTGTCATGGTCATGCACTTAATTGTACATATAAAGATGATGAGGCCCAGGGAAGTCAAATGACTTTCCTAAAGTCACACAGCTGGTAAATAGCAGAGTTCAACTAAGTGTCTTAATGCTAATTGTCAATTTAATAGAAAAAATAGAAACTATTATTAAATTACTAAAATCACTTAAAATCCAGCACATACTAATTACTTTGAGACTAGCAATACTCAAAATAACTTCAAAATTCATAATTTTGGGCAATAGATGATGGGGTAAGCATTAGTCACAATGACACTAGTTTTTGAGAGTCAATGGTCTATTATCCTAAGCATTTGCCTTTCTTAGGAAACTTCTGTCAGGAAGTCAGAAAATTACATAAACATTATGTGAGTATGACTCAAAGTATTTTTCCTTAAGCTTAATAATGAAACAATCCTTTATGCATCCCTGGATTGTCATTTGTTTTCTTGCTTCAAGGTTGAAGTGAGTACTACCTCTTTAGATAAATGTTCCCTGTTAGTAGTGATTGACAAAAATTTCTTGGTCAATTAACTGGCTCCAATGTAAACATGTTCTAATAGAAGGAAATGAATGTCAGTGAAAAATGCACTACAGCATAATGAATCAAGAACCTCATTGTTCGACTATTTTAACTAGATGACTAAGTGTTTTTTTAAAAAATATGTTTTCTGACCCTGAATTCAGTATTTGGGAGTTCAAACTCTCTTAGTTTTTATTTCAAGAAATATAGTTTCATGTACACCTGAAAAACATCTTATTGAAAAGATCAAAAAGTGACCTCTTTAAATTGAATTAATTTTATTCAAGTTCAATATTGGGAAAATGGCTCAGATGGAGAAATGGCCTTAGTTAATTATGACATCCCATTCTACTCTGATTCTATCAAAGTTTTCAGATAAGGACTGATCTTTGGGAGCTTATCAGAGCTGCTTGAATTTTTTTCCTCTTTGAATAAGCTTTAAATCTTTCTTGGTGAATTGCATAATGCTGTTGATTAGCTGATATTTAGTAATTCTTAAAGTTTTGACTTGAAATATGGTAATTGCTAGCACAGTACTGCCATGAGTTTAACAGAAGAAATATAAAGTCAAAACACTTTACTTTGGCTTTTTCTGGAACACTATTTTTCCTCTTTGGCAAAGCTTTTCAAATCCTTTGCTTCAAGCTGATTTCAGTAATTAAAAGGATGATTTTAAAAACTCTCCAAAAGAATTCTGCATATTAAAATTCATTAAAATGCAATGTTCACAACATAGGATATTTTATTGTAACTATCTATGGAGAGAAAAATGGAAAGGAAATTAGGTGCTTTCTCTATATGCACTGCCCATGTATGTTTACTGCAATTTAGTTATATAACTGCGAACTTGACACATTAATTAGCTCAATTTCTCTTTAGAGACTTGAGAAAAGGAGAGAAGAGTGAGAGTAGAGAAGAAAGATCCTACTTGTTGAGCTGTTCATTAGAATTGCAGCCATTTCATCGTCATGAAAAAATGGTATGTTCA